>JADRCH010009808.1:0-25363 GCA_019843965.1 Rhynchomys soricoides
ATTTAACATGTATGTAACACACTGGTATTTAACATGTATGTAACACATGGTGTCAAATTTCCTTCCAAACATCCATCCTCACTTCTTAGAAGCTACTTTCAATCTCATTCAAAGAAGTTTCTAGGGGCTGGAGAGATGGCTCAGTGGTTAAGAGCACTGACTGCTCTTCCGGAGGTCCTGAGTTCAATTCCCAGCAACCACATGGTGGCTGACAACCATCTGTAATGGGATCTGATGCCCTCTTCTGGTGTGTCTGAAGACAGAGACTGTATACTCATATACATAAAATAAATCTTTTTTTTTTTTTTAAGTTTCTATTTGCAGTGGACACTGGTGAATTCAAAGTCTCATGGCTGCCCAAAATGTATTATGTATAATATCCCCCTAAGGATATGTGGGAAAGCAGAATGAAATAACATAAAAGCTTGAAGACAGAAAGAAGGGCGGCAGCAAACACCATCCTCTAGGTATTCCACAGCCAATGTAGTTATGAACTCATAGAAGCTTTGATTACGTATGCAGGGACTGCACATGACAGACCCTATGGTCAGTTATGGGGGAGGAGCTAATGGGAACGTTCCCCTTGCCATTGAACTATAGGCCACTTATAGGGAATGCAAAGAAAGGGAGACAGCCATGATGGGCAGCCATTGTCTTCAGTGTGAATCAATTGGTATACCCGCCAGACTCCAGTGAATAGTTTCAATCACAAGGCCATAGAGAAGATCTTGGTCAAACTCAGAGAGATATAAACTAAAGAAAAGGAAAAGGGTGTGGGAAGGGGCTCCATAGGGATGAAGGGGGATGTACAGGTGGTTGGTGAGGATGAGGAAGGGTAGGGGTGAGAGCAACCAGAATGCATTGTATATCTATATGTATGTGTATGAATAAAATTGTCAAAGAATAAATTTAATTAATAATACATTCATCTTCCAGAATAGTCTACCTCTCAGTTTAGACTGTAATCTGCTTTGTTTTGCCAAAATAACCAAAGAAAGAACATTTTACTTGTTTTTGAAACAGATTTTTGTTTCTCCAAACAAACAGAAATGCCTCTATTCACACTACTCCCCACCCTTAAGAAAAAAAATCTGAAATGTACTCTTCTTCACACTCTACCAACCTGTCTGTCTCTCTTCAGGCCCAGAGGAACAGGAGCTAGGTTTAGTAGCTGCATCCCCTGCAGACTCGTAAAGCCCAAGAGCAGCCTGAGAGGCAGGACTTCAAACTCAAGGCAGGGCAAGGGATCCAAGAACAACCTGGCCACTGTCATCCAAGCCTAGCTGCTTTGCAGGTTCTCATTTCCGGGTGTGTTCTGGTGGAAGGGAGACTTACTGTGGTAATAAGGAGGTCTGAAGGTCTTATCTGCAACCCCCCAACGAGGCGGGAAGATGACAAAGTCAGCAATGGCCACTCCAGGACGGAGAGACTTGGCAGTCAGCACCGTGAAAATGGAAGGATCCTGTGAATACACCAGGGGAGACTGAATGTAGGACAGCATGGGAGGTGACTGAAGAATGATAGTGTGTCACCTGCACAGGAGGGTGTTTTCAAGTGACAGTTTCTGATTAAGTGACCCAGGTCAGGCTTAGATATTTGGGCTCTGGTTGAGGGGAGGTAATCAGTCCTGTGACTTTCTTCTTGCTGTGCTTGAAGCATTCACACAGATAAGGGGACTGACGGCTGCATCTTCGGCCTGCCTGAGTCCGCATCTGGTGCTCTATTACTCTATGCCTCTGAGAGCCTAAGTCTTACTTGTTCTCCCAGGCTGAGTGGCAGGGAGCTTGGTGCTACTCAGAGAATGCTGGGACACAAACAAATCAGCATGGGCAGCCTAGAGTAGAGGAAGGCTTGCTTCTTGGGAGGCAGAGCATCCTGAGGTTGGAGATGACGGCCACAGGCAGGGAACATCTGAGAGCTGACTGGCTGATTCTGACTCTTGACTGACTCATAGATTCTGAGTGTTGCATTTACATGGTGGTAGTGCAGAGGGGATATGCTGCAGGACGAGATTATGTGTTTTCAAGAACTTTAGACTCCTCGATGGAAAACCCAAGATTCAGCTTAACTGATATCCGTGCTCGCTTTCAGACATGGTGCTGACATTTGGAGATTCAAAGATGGGGGAATCTATTCTCCACTCCTTTAACTTTAATTGGGGAAAGGAGAGAGTGGCCATTTCTTTTTCAAAATACCTCTGTGTTGAATTTGTTCTTTGACAGTTTCCTACGTTTATAGAGAGCGTTCGGCCTACAGCAACCCTTCTCTCTGCCTCCATCCCTTCTCATCTCCTCTGACAGGATCAGGGAAAGCGTCAAAGATCTGTGACTTGAGCTAAACCTTGAAAGGTGAACAAAAGAAAGGAAGGGGGAGGGTGGAAGAGAAAAGAGGAAGATGGGGCAGGCATTTTATCAGAGAAAATAGAAAAAATACGGAGATACATAGAGACTTTGAAAAGCCAGGAGAAGGTTAAACCAGCGGTGCAGTGAAGGACGAAGGAGGGGCAAGATGTAGTACTGGAGAAAGGGTCCCAGGGCCAGATGGAGAAGAGTATCAAATGCCTCGCTTCAGAGCTCAGACCTAATCCTAAACCATGGGGAGCCTGCAAAGGTTTTCTAAAGCAATGGTGGGATAATCAGATCTGAATGTGGAGGAGAAATAACTACAGCAGCAGTAAGGAGAAGATCGAACGTCTGTACATTCAAATCAAAGCCAAAAACAAACAAAACAATCAGCCCAACCCTTCTTGCTGAGAGAGTTACCATCTTTTTCATGTCATGGGAAATGGTCTGAGACTATTAAAAGAAAGAAAAGATAGAAAGGCTCAAACAGAGCTTTACCAAGGTCTCAGGGTGCTTCTTCGTGATGCTTTGGGCTTGGCATTTTTATTTTCTTTTTTCCCCTTTGGTTTTATTAAGATTCGAGGTTGTTCAGAAAGGTAGTTTTGTCTCCCTAGAGATAAGCTGAATTGGCTCAGAGTAATCCTTCTAGCTCTGATTCTCTGGCTTCTGCCCCAATTATCCCTCGGCTTGTGGGTTAAGTTAATCTATTATGAAGTACACTGCAAAATGAACTTACCCTTGAGGTCTCAGAACTAGCACTTATCAGGCATGCGGGCTCGTGGGAGCCTGTGCCAGAGACCAGGGACCTATTTGTGGCCCCCTAATTGACTGAAAAATATGACCAAGTTCAAACATTAGGCTTTAAAAAAAAAAATTCAAGCATTCAACCTTTGGGTGACTTTAGAAGAGGGCTTCCTTGCCCTTCGTTGCCAACCATGGCCACAAGCTGAGGCTGGTAAGCAGGTAGGCCACCAAAGCAAGAGGAGTCATGCCCCAGGTTGCAAGGTGCAACCTTCTCCAAACCTGTAAATGATTTTTCCTCCAGACTTCGTTATTATCATTAGCAGCTTTCCCTTTGCCCATGCATGAGAGTTATGATTACTCTGGAGAAAAGTAAATTGGGTTGAGTATTTCTTGGCTTCCTCATTTGCTAAGTAATGTATTCCTTCACCAAAGGACACATGATCTGGTTGAGGCTTTGCATGGACGACCTTGAAAACCTTAGATGTATGAATGCCACAAGTATACGCTAGATCCCTCCCATTCAAGGGTTGTCCCATCCCCAGGGTCCCTGCATGGTCCAGACTTACCGCATGGTCAAAGGCCACTGCATTGATGACCATGAAGTTCTCTAGGTTGTACTTGTAGGGTGTATAGTTTCCATGCCAGGCCACGACATTGAATGGGGAGACTTCCTAATCACAGAATCCAGGAAAGCATGGTCTTAGAATGTAATGTTTTTGTAGCTGTAAAGTTACAATACTTCCTGACATAACCCCTTTTATATGATATTGTTCTAAATTTAATCATAGCATCCTTTGGGAAAGTCATAGCTCAACTTGATCTCTTTGTGGTTGCTTCACACACCCTCTCCCAGGTCCTGGCTTTGCCATTAACCCCCTTTTCCAGTTCATAAGCTGCAGCTGTCCGTCTCATCCCACGTACAGAAGAAGCCCAGCACACACCCTCAAGCAGATCCTTTTCAATGTCTAACATAACTGTGGGAATCTGTAGAGGCCAGCAATTCTCAAACAATCTGTTTCCTGGTGTAGCAGGCACTTGCTGTGATATTTTTCCAGGGCTTTGCAGCCTAAAGGAACTTCACATAGACACAGTGTCTGCTGTGAAGTTCAGGAAAGAAGACACCTCGAAGAGATCCAGCCTAAATGTTTCAGATTTCAGAATGGCATTAACATCTTTCCTGGTTTTGACGTGGGTAGGAGATCGCTTTTATGCTTTACAGGATTATGATTTTCCTCACTAGTACTGTGCATCTAGTCAAGAAAAAGGATCCAGCACAGAATATCCTAAAGTTCAAGGCACATAGCTGGTCAAAGTGCTAAGAATAAGAGAGCTAAGTGCTCAGCCCTACATGGGGTATCTTTATCAATTCCCAGCCAGCCAGCCAAAGGCTCAAGGGCCATCTTGAAAGATGAAGAGACAGAAAGAATGTAAGAGCTGAAATATGGGAAGGAATGCAGTGAAATATTGTCTTCTGCATATGGCATGGCTTTCAAACTGACGAACTCATAGTAGCTGAGGTTCCTAGCATTCAATGTGCACAAGATCAAGCGAGCCAAAATTCTGGTATAAATAGCATAGATGATCCCTAGGCTTCCAGGAACTGAAAATGGGCCACTGGTAGGATTTCCATATTCCTGAGGATGGTCCTACACCCCTGCACATGACAGTAGCAAGAGGACCATGGGAAAATGGGGATGGATATGATCCTACACCATTGTATTTATGATGTTCTCAAGAGTAAAGGGGAAAGACGTGAGGGAAATGACTACTCATGAAGGCACTGTTAGAGCTAAGAGGAATGCCTAGAAGTATTGATATATCAGAGCCCTGCAACAGTGGGAAAGCACTGGCATTCCTGGGCCTGAGAAGTAAGAGGGGAAGATGCTTCTATAGGACTCCAGCAAGATCTAGAACCATGGAAAAGGCTACATTTGTAAATATTTATAGCTAGTTCTCTGAAGGAACAAAGCTCTGATTTATAGTGTTTGCTGATATCTGGAGTATGAATACTCTCAACTATATTTTATCTTTCTCTCCAACAATAATTTTTTTTCTGGTGAAAGATATGTTGAGTGCCTTTTCTTAGGTACTGTGATATGGTTTTGAAGCTATTTAGCAGAAGCTCGATCAGGTCAGAAGCACTGAATAGAGAGGGAGAGAAATGTCCCACTATCCCCTCTCCTCCCATTAATTTCTTTTAGGTTGAATCCAACAAAAGATAGTAGACTGGGGAGCCAGGCTACTTTGTGGATAAATGCCTGCCTCCCAGGACACTGACTAAGGCAGAGGAGAATGAACCAGTGCAACCATCACAGGGCCCCGTAGGAAGTGGAAAGCTGCTGCTACTGTCAAAATGGATGCTTTCTATCAATTGTATGCCGAATAATAATAATCTGGGGGACACACTTAAAATTCATGTAAATATCTACTTCCAATACCCCAGAGCTTATTGTTTTTGCCAGGTTAGAGTATTAATATGGGAATAAGCATTTTAAACAAGGCGGTCCAAAGGTTTCTACACCAATGTCCCTGAACGACTGCCGGAAACTCCTGACCCAGAGAATATGAGGATAGCACATTGCTGTTTGCTCCAGGGCTTAAGCAGAAGTTTCAGAGTGCTTTGCCTTTGCTGGCTGGCATGGCCTTTGGATGCTATGCAAGGAAAATAATGAGTGCTAGGCTAATACAGACAGTAATCAGACAAATAAAAAATTAAACAAATAATAGTAACAGACCAGCTATTGGGTGCCTTTATTACATGATTAATCTGTTCTGACATTATACACTTAATATGCTAAATAATGATACATAGTAAAACCTGGCATGATGGTACACACCTATAATCCTTTCTCTTGGGAGGTAGAAGCAGAAAGATCAGGAATTCAAGGTCACTCTAGCTACACAGCAAGTTCAAGGTCAGCCTGGACTACATGAGACCTTGTCCCAAAAAAAATGAACAAAAGAAACATAGAGTATTATAGCATAGATAATATATTGCATTATTCATTATTTTTCATGTGACAGCCTTACAGAAGGGACAGAATATTGTCATGTCTTAACATTAATTTTATATTGTTGCCTGTGATTTCATGTCCTCAGTTTACTAGGCCTCTGGTATAATTGAAGCTAATCAACTAAATCCGTTTTGTTTTCTGTCAACAGTCAATCATTTGTATCCGAAATAAGGTGGTCCTTGAGGAATATCAATCTTGGCTTCTCCTAGTGGTGAGTCCTCTCTTCAGATCATATTAGGAGGCCTCTATGTTGTTCCCATGCCATTCTTAGAGACCCCGTACAACGTTAACTTTCCATTGCTAGGTGAGGAGGTACACAATCTCTAGAGTCAAACCCCTGGGGGTTTTAACCCTGGTTCTGCCACTTAGCAGCATGAAGTAATTATCACCGTCTGACCTGCTCCCATGACTGTAATTCGCAGTACCTTAGTGTGTGATAGAGATATAAGGATGTATGCAGTGTACCAAGGCTGGCCTTGGCTATCAACTGGTGCTTCATAACTCCACACTCACCCCATGGCTACCAACAATCTTACTGTACCTGTTTGGAAGCAAACAGCTTGCCCTGGTATTTATTAATCACAGTGTAGCCGCCTGGCACGTGACGATCTTCATACCAGGCAACAGGGATCAAGAAATCTCGAGGATTGGCCAAGCCATTTGCTCCTAGAAAACACATGAACACAAACTCCATTTAGATATTTCCAAAGTCAAAAGGGATCTTCTTCTGTGTCATGAGCCATTCCACAGATTACTTTCTTCACTAAAATCCTTGCTGGATTCCCAGTCAGGGCTATGGCTCAGTGCCTGTACAGCATATGTGAAGTCCTAGGTTCAACCCCAAGCACTGCAGCATCTGTTGGATCCCAGTTTGGTAGATTTGTAGGAAGACCCAAGAGATTTGGTTGAAAAGAAAAACTTTCAAAAGTCCCCATAAGCAGTGTCATGTCCCGGAGCTGTAGAGTGATTATGGTTCATATGGCCTTTGTATGCATTACCTCATCACTAGTCACGTGCTACAGGTGAGGGAAAGAGAGAAGAAGAGAGGGGAAAATCCAAGGAAACAGCAGATGTCTGTCCAAGAAGGTGCTGGGGACTCTCCTACATATCCTCAGACCTTGACCTCATATAAAAAGGTTATTAGCTATTGTCCCAGGCAGGCCTCTGTAGTCTAGACAGAACTCAAGAGCCAGAACTATAAAGCTGCTGTCCAGTCTAAAAATTATATCTGCCTGCCATTCAGGGAGGAAGAACTGAGGACCTGCCTGCTTAGCTTTGTTCAGGAGTGAGTGTTCCCTCCAGAGAAAGGAAATAAATCAAAAGACAAAGTATGAAAAAGCATAAGTGCAAAACCATAATTTAACTTGGAGAGGAGAGGCCTGGGGAGTGTTTTATCTTTTCCAGCTCCTGGGGTTAAAAAAAAAAAAAAAAAAAAAAACCAGGCCCCCAGCTGGTTAGTAAATTATATATATTTTCCAGAGGGTACATGCTCTGTGAAACCTGGAGGCTCTGCTGCCTGCACAGCAGCAGGAAGCTAGACCAAAGTGGGAAGAGTGGGTGGCAAGCGGGATGACAGACGGCCCACCATGGCTCCAGCTGCCTCTCTGCTGCCTCCCACCTTCCTCTGAGTATTTGGATCCCCAGGGGAGTGACCAGAAGGCACATGCTGGCCTGTCCTTGTTGCTCTGAAAAGCTGTTGACAGGGAAAGAATGAACTGGAAGGTATGGTCCAAGCTGAAACCAGGGGCTCCAGCTCTCTCCATGAGAGGCTTGAGAAAAAGTGCTTCCAAGATCTTCCCTCCCCTCCTGCGTGTCCTCCCTTCAGCTGTTGGAAGACTAGGGGCTGGGAGAGCTTGTTTGGAAATTTTAATCTATCTCACGGGAACTGTTGTTTCCAGCTCCTTCATAGCACAGAGCAATAGGCTTGTTACTGTCCAGTGTATGGATTAAGTGAAGTGTGCTCATAAGGAATGTGATGTCCAAAGGTCACGTGTCACCCAGTCCAGTTCCTAGTTCCATGGTATAGTTCTTGGATTCTAATCCAAGCCATTTTTATGGTTGGAGACACACAGCTCATTGATTTAAGAAAACATTATTCACAAAGCTTATTCTCATCGGCATATATTTGCTGAAGCTGTTCCCTTTCCTCTTTACTTCTCTTTAATATGCCATCAACAATTAATTGAATTCCAGGGCTGAGGAGCTCAGTTGGTAAAGTGCTTGTTTAGCGTGAAGCCCTGGGTTCAGTGCCCTGCACTGCATGGGGGTTGGCATGGTAGTAAGCACCTATAATCCCAGCACCCAGGAAGAAGTTCAAGGCTGATCTTCTCCATAGAGAGAGTTAGAGCACAGCCTAGGCTATAAGCGACTCTGACTTGAAAAAAAGAAGAAGAATGTAATCAAATGTCAGATCTCATCTTTGGTAAAGGTATTTTTTGTGGCCCCCTTTGGCTTCCCTTGTAATATAAACATCTAGCCAGAAAGCCATTAAATGCCTTTAGTGCCATTGTTCTGTCATTGTTTGGTGTCATTGTTTTAGAGACACTGATAATAGATTGGTTTGGGTCATTTTCTGTCGTTCATATATTTTGTAGGCAGGCACTTGCTCTAAGGAAGTTGACTGGAGAGGGGAGCTGAAGTCCGAGTGTGAGAGCCAGGAAGAGATGGATGGAGGTGTGTCTGAAGCACGGCTTAGGGTGAAGGGTTACCGATGGGTCCCAGGTCAGGTAACTCAAAGTGGACACCGTAGACCTCCAGGATGTAGCCCCTGGTCTCCTCGAAGACATCGACGCTGAATCGCATTCCTCTCTGGAGGACAGAAGCACAGCATGCCCTCATAAATCATATTCTTGCAGCTATATGCAGAAATAAAGCACTTATGTTTCCAGGTATGCTGTTTCAGTTGAGCAGATTAAAGATGGGTCACAAAGAAAAAAAAAAAATCTAATTCCTAATCATACCAATAATTAATGCCTTATTGGGTCCAGAGATAACAGCAGCCCCCAGTTAACCAAAAATCAATGTATTTGTAAATACCTTCACCATCTTCTATCTCTGACACAGCCTTAAGCAGACTACAAACATTTAGGGAAAAGAATTGGTGAACACTCTCTGCTTTGTGATTTGTGTGCTATATTAAACAAAGCAGGCACTAAGCCTGCTTACCCTGAAGCCTGCTGTATAACTCTGACTCCTCCCTGTTGCCCAGACATGACAGAGACATTTTAGTGTTAGAAATAGCAGCAGCTGAAACATCTGATTGCTCCCAAATTAGGGAGAGGCAGTGGGGAGAGGGGGCTCATTACCAACCTGAATGACGCAGATCTCATTGGGCTGCAGGAACATCTTGCCAAACTCTGTGTAAATGAGAAGCTTCCCTTTCTGGGGAACTGGGGGAGGGGGAAGACAGTGCAGTAGTGAGAAATCCTGTTCAAAGGAGAACCTGAACGCTTAAGGCTTGTATTTGCTTGTTATTGCAAATGAGGAGACTGTCATTGGGTCTCTTAGGGGTAAACTATATTCTGACGATGTCAGTTAGCTATTTTACTGTCTACAAGATTTCAAAATCTCTATCTTCTCTCCCACTTTGAGGAATATATAAATATATATATTTTTTTGTGAACTGACCCAAAAGGGCCGTAGAAAAAGCCCAGAAAACCACTCTTTTCTGACATTTCAGCCAGAACGCTGGCATTTGCATGTCTGCTGACTCATAGAAATGTTCACTCCCGAATGCTAATACTAAACACCACAAAATCTCTCACAGGCCTTACGTTTTAGATGGTCTCATAAAATTTGTACCTGAATCGTGGTCATTGATGACAAATGGGCTTTCCTTCAGTGAGTTTACAAGCCAATAGAATTTTCCTAATAAGTTAGTCACATGTTAGGAGCTTCATTTCATTCAGCTGCCAAGATCTCCCACACGAGAGAGGCCCAGCAGAGACAGCCACAGGCAGAAAGCCCAGAATAGACATTGGACACTTTGAGGCATGCTAGGAATCTTTTCCAGACCACCAGCGGTGTCGGGAGTTCACTCTTGTAGATGGTACTTCATTTAATGAAACAGATGGGAGAATTCGAGCAAATATAATACAAAACCAAAACAAAACAACCCAACTGGCATATAGCTTGGGGCTAGGGGAGTCAGTCAATCTTACCAATTAGGAACTTACCAATCAGGAAATCCCCATCTGAATTGTAAAAGCATCTGAAATTTACAGAGTACTTTCTGTGATTTTCAGCTTTAACACATTCTCAACAAGTTTACTTATTCCACAAATTATTATTTAGTGCCTACCACGAACCAGGTGCTGGGTATAAAGTGATCAGCAGAAGCCTCCCTGTGGAGCTTGGAGTCTGGCAGACAGACTCTGACAGGAAGCACACAATTGCAGAACGCAGTCAGGGTGAAGAGCAATGGTGCTGCCAAAGTCAAGGTCGGGGCATGAAGGAATAGGGACCTGCACTGGTCTGGGGAGACAGCAAAAGCCTTCTACCTACTGATGAGACTTTGGACAAGAGATCTGCCTATCATCTAGGCAAGAGGACCAACCCCAGGCAAAAGAAGCATGCTCAGAAGCTCTAGCGCAAGGAGGCTAATGGGGCAGCTAGAGAGAAACAAAGGGAGGCCGATGTGGCTTAAGTGGAGTGCTGTGCGTGGGTGCGTGCGCGTGCGTAGGGGATGACCTCATTCAACGCTGGACCCAAAGGGACTTCTCCAGTGCTTCCTATAGGGCTGTGATCTTGGCCTTGATACATGACTAAAAAAGTAGAACAGCTAAGACTATAACTGAGAGATGACTCTTCAGTTATGAGCATTTGCTTGTCTTCTAAAGGAGGCAAGTTCTATTCCTAGCACTCCCATGGCTGCTCACAACTGTTCCTATCTTCATTCAACACCCTCTTCTGGCCTCTACAGGCACCAGGCACACATAGTGCATATATATATATATAATGTTGATATGCATAAAGTAAAATAGAAATAAAAACTATCTTTTAAAAGTTGAGTATCTCCCAGAAGTTCATTAAGTCAGCAAGATCGGAATTCAGCTTGCATTCTACAACAGTATGGTTGGAGGGCGGTGGTTCTCGACCTCCCTAACGCTGCGACCCTTTAACACAGTTCCTCATTGGTGCTGACCCCCAACCATAAAACGACTTCAACGCTACTTCATAACTGCAATTTTGCTACTGTTATGAATAGTAATGTAATGAATATCTGATGTGCAGGATATCTGATATGTAACCCCCAAAGGGTCTCAACCCACAGGTTCACAATCACTGTTCTAGAGGTTGTGTGCAAATCTGCCATGGTGGTCTGCTTTCCAGAGAAAAGGCAGGAATATCGTTTACTTTTTAAAATTAAAACAAACCAAAGCAGAATATAGGGGCCAGTGGCACAGCCCAGCATGTAAAGGCATCTGCCACCAAGGCTGAGAATCTGAGTTTGATCCCTGGGACCCACATGGTAGAAGGAGAGAAGAGATTCCTCAAGCTGTCCTAATTTGTACACACGGGTGCTGTGACACATACCCCCATTAAAAACCTCAGTATATAAACGAATTAATGTGCAATAACATTTGCACACCGAGCTACTAGCTATGAGCAAAACCAAGTCTGTTACTTTGCCTTCAGAACTTCTCATGCAGCATGGCTTTGGACTTGAACCCTAGGGATCCTTAGAAATTAATTCTATTTGTCCCCAACCTACCGACTTGAGCTGCTCCTTCATCACGAGGCCCTAACCTCTCCTTTTCTGCCTATACTGTTACATGGCATTCTTGCCTATGTCTCAAGAGTCTGTCAAAATAGAAAGTTATTTGTTATTATCAATGAATGCTTATAGACATTTCTCTGAGAGGGAAACAATGATAAAAGAACACTGTCTGCACATGTGTGACTTTATTCCGTCTTCAATCTCTGGCCAACAGGCACTAGGGGAGAGGTATATCATGCCCCAACAGTTGGGCCTCTTACCTGTTCTCCATGGAGGAGTTACACAGGAAAATGTGCACAGCAAGCCCATTGTTAGACTTGATGTCTCCTGCTCCACATAAGGTGTGCAAGCCCTGGGAGAGGGGAGACAGAATGGGTAGGGCTTAAGAAACTCAGCCCTGCCTCTGGCCCTGGAGAGCCCTGAAACCTGGTTTCCTAGTCTTCCCTTTGAGAATGCCCTAGGGGCCATTTGGGACCAAGGCTGCCTGAAATGTTTTGACTTTCACTTGGTAGGCTGTGCCCCATCCTAGATACTAGCTGAGACCTAATCTGAACTCCCTTAATGGCCACATCAGATGAACTTAGAGAACATGAAGTCATTTCTTTAAATGAATTCAAGACGGACATTTCATTATGGTTAAGAGAAAGCTCCAGGAACGAGAGGATATCTGGTAGGAGGATTTTGTGGGGAGAAGGCCAGAAGCTTCCCTTGGCATTTAGTGTCCCCCCCAAGTCTACACTTCTCCGGGAGCAGCCCTCTCTCATGAAGAAGGCCAGGCTTCTTTCCCCAGAGCATAGCAGGGGAAGACTTTGTGAATGACTGCAAGTCCTTCTGCTATGGGACCGGATGCTGCCCAGCACAAGAAGCCCTGACATGGGGCTGGGGGTTGGAGCAGAGACTTCTTACATCATCACTCTGCCCCAAACCTGCAGGCACAATGCAAAGCCAGAGAGGGTTCTGCTCCTCAGATATCCATAGCTCTCACAGGAGGCAAGTTTATTATTCTTCTGTCCCTTAATGGATCAGTTGAGGTTTACTGAAGTGAGTCTTCACAAGGTATGGGGTCACTTATAAGGATAAAGGCTTCAAGGTGATTTAAACAATTTGGGTTACAATTGGGCACCTGGAGTGCTCCTAAGCAAACTGTGAGCCAAGTTGGCCTGCAGAACTCTCCTCTGTTCTCTTGGAGGACTATTCCCTGACAGCTCCAGTCCCTTCACCCACACACTTCTTGCTGTGGGCACAGGTGTCCCCTGTACTGCCAGCCTTTGCAGCTATCAAGATGGCCTGCCAGTTAGTCCTGTGCTCCTCCGTCTGCCATCTGAGATGATGCATCTGAGCCCTGGAATCTCTTTCAGGGTCTTCAAGTTCTTAGATGGGAACATTTATCTTTGTATTTATTTTTACTAATCTGTGTGAAATTTATCATTTCCTTCAAGTATTATAAATGCAGGTGGCAAAGCACAGCAGCAGCAGAAGTGCCTGTCACTTTGTCAGTGACTGGGACATTTTTATATCGTACATCACAGGTATCTCGAAATGTCATTTGGGCTCATTTTCACATAGGTCTTATGATCTAGTATATTAATTAGGAGGCATGTTTATAATTATAAAACAAATACTATAGATTTTTTGAAATATTTTTATCATTGCATTTCAACATAATTGTCTGTGTAATTTGATGTAATTTATTTTACTCAGTCAAAACCACAAGGGTAGTGGCTCATAGCAGTAGTTCCTGAGCCTAGGATTGATGCAAGAAGACTCTCAGATGTTCAAGGTCAACCTGAGCTGCAGGGGGAGATCCTGTCTCAACCAAACCAAACCAAACCAACCAACCAACCAAACAAACAAACACCCCCATAATACACACCAAGTAATAAAAAACCCAACAAAATAAATGAATGCATAAATAAACAGGTTTCACCAAACCGTCAAAAGCATCATGGGCCAAAATGGTTAAGATCCATTCTAACCCAGAGAAGAGGCTCTTGAGGGAAGGGAAAATTTACCCTCATTGGCCTTTCTGTGAGGTAAAAAGCTCCTGGGTGCCCTTTGGTGTCAGGAACCATATGGTGCCAGTATGTAAGGCATCCCTCAGCCAGCCCCCATGCTACACACAGGTGGCTTTGTCTCTGCCGCCTCCGCCTCTGGTTTAGGCTGCTGCATGGCATTCAGATTGCAGATGGCTAGATCACTCACCACAGGACAGAGGAGGGCAGTGGGAAGGCATGGAGAATATTGACTTACACTCACGAAGTCCACTTTCTTCTGAGATGCTTTTGGAATCTCAAATGGTTTCCATCTAAGCTGGAGAAAAAAAAAATACCCATACAGGAAAATGACTTTGTAGGGGAAACCATAGGTTTATTAAATCAATTCAGTTACACAGGAGAAAAAGGACAACTGCTCTCTCTGTGAGGTTCTGGCCATTTTTGATTTTGTTATTTTAGAACTAATGATTATCTTTCATTTTTTAAAAGTGGTTCTCTCTTTCTCGCTCTTTCTCTCTCTGTGTGCATGTGTGTGCATGCTGTAGGGGTGTGTGTTTAATATGAATATAAAGTGTCTTTGTTTCCTAGTCCTTTCAATTATAAAAATAAATGCAAGCCATGGCTCCCTCTCTCAGAGGTGTTTCTTTTAACATTTTGCTCAGGCACATCTGTGAGTTTTGACTGATGCCGCTTTCATGTTATTTATAATCAACTCCCCTTCCTGGCAAGCCAGCTTTGCTGTGTGGGCTCCTGACACTGCAGAGGAAGGTTCTACTTCTACTTCCAGCCCTTGGAGTTTTGAATTATTTCCTTAAGAGACAGAAAAGTGCATCCAGCTGAGACTGGATTTGGTAAACGCCGTGCCTGCTTCAATTTCTTCCCCAAACCTTTGCGTTTGTCCCCAGGCTGCCCAATAGTTCACTTTAAATCGTGATGATCTTTAATTCAATAATGAACTGATCTAAGGAAGTGGGGAGAAAAATCAGCAGGTGCAGGCCCTGCTCAAAGCACCAGTGCAGTGTTTATTAATCAATGTAGCACAGCAGCCAGCCTGGGAGCTCATCTGCCCAGAAGCCCAGAGCACATCTGGAGTGACCTGCATCCTGGGGCTAGCTCCACTGGCTGTTAGGCCTGGTGAAGGCAAGATGGGCAGAGGCTCCATCCAGGTGCTGGACTCTGCTTGTTCTGTATTTTGAGAAGGCAGGCAGACAGACAAAGGAGGAGCAATCACACAGTCAGGCCGCATCCATCATTTCTTAAAGGCAAAGGACATTCTGAGACCACTACAAAATGATGCAAAATGGGGGTTTGAAAAAGACCACAGAAACTGTGCTTCAGAATGCAGCAAATACTTCAGGATTGATTCTATTCATGATGATACCTCTCGGGTCACAAGGGGCAAGGATCTAGAAAGGGCTTCCAACCCTTGACATACATGTGGGACATTTTGTGCTGGGTATTTCTTTGTTGTCAGGCTGCCCCATGCATAGAGAGATGCTTAGCACT
This sequence comes from Rhynchomys soricoides, assembly GCA_019843965.1. Classification (NCBI taxonomy): domain Eukaryota; kingdom Metazoa; phylum Chordata; class Mammalia; order Rodentia; family Muridae; genus Rhynchomys; species Rhynchomys soricoides. The sequence continues at coordinate 15,320 of JADRCH010009808.1, forward strand.
GCCCTTGTAACAAGAGATACCAGTTGCATTCCTTCAAGCTGTAGGAGTACAAACCACCACCACCCCCAACTGTCGAAACATTCCCCTATCTCTTTAAGTCAATATCCTGCTGAGAACTACAGACCTAGCAGAAAACTCTCTTGACAGCAGGAAGGGCCATAGCTCAGCACTGAGCATGTGTGTGTTGGTGACCAAATTCAGAACTCTGTGCATGTGCAACACATGCTCTACCACAAAGCAGCATCCCCACCCAGGTACTGCTACAGCTTTAAGGGGTGGCCATGGTCTATTTCTAACCACTGCCTACTGCCCCCCCCCAACAGTGGAGAAAAATTACCTGAAAAAGAGTCATCATTGTAGATTTCCCAGAGGAAGATATTTAAGTATCAGATCAATCGTTGCCCTGGCAACCATTCAGCGCTAACCAGAGATTCTCAACCCCAGATACCCATGGGAATCAACTGGATGGCCTTTGAAACCAAGACCAAATTAAATCAGAACCTCTGGAAATGGGACCTAGGCATCAGAATTTTATAAACATTCCATCACTCAGAGATTCAGTGACTACTGCATTGCTAAACCAAGCAAGTGTCATGCTTAGAAAAGTCTATGCAGTCAATCAAGTAATAAACCATCCAGCCAAACCAAACCAATTGTGGCAACTCAAGCTAGACAAGGCAGTTGCAAGGCCAACTTCCAGATAGCATTGATTTTTAAATAATACAAGCTTAAGAGTTAGTAAATCTAAGGGGGAAAAGGGCAATTAAGGAAGGAGATCTCTCTCTTTCTCTGTGTGTCTCTCTGTCTCACACACTCACACATAGAGGGAGGAGAAGGAGGAGAGAGAGAGAGAGAGAGAGAGAGAGAGAGAGAGAGCGCACAAAGGTTAGATATCAGTTTGTGAGTAGAAATGAAGCCCTGACTCACAGAAAAGAGGCTCTTCTGTGGGGGAAAACCTGACCCAGAGGCCTGATGGCTTGTCAAGGCCTGCTGTTTAGTTTTCCAAAGTCTTCTGCAGTGCTCCAGCTCTCAAGCCACAAGGAGAGAGAGGCTGAGGTGGTGGGTGAAAATAGAGCCACATGCTGATGTAGGAAACCTGCCATCAATGGGATGCTTTACATTCTAGGTGAAGCAGTGGCCCTGGGGAGCCTTTCTTCACCAAGGTAAAAATGATTACCTTCAAGTGACAAATAATACAGGGAGAAGAATAATGTCTCTGTTGGGTCTGATGGCACAAGATTGCACAGAGTTCATGTTCAGACTGCAAAGTGCCTACCTCAAGAGGAATAATAAAGAGCTGAAATCGTTCTGATAAGCCCTGAATCCACAAGAGGATCAACTTTGGATGCTTAGACAAGAGATTTTGGTCAGGAGACGATGTGATGTTCTGGTGAATGTGAAGGTGGCAGACAGAAATTGCCTTTAAAGTACAGAACATTCCCTGCGGAGGCCAGAATCTCAGGTTGAAAGACCAAATTTTTTGGGTTCAAACTCTATTTTAGAAAACCTGACCTAAGGTTGAACTTGAGTTAACTAACAAACTGGCACCTAGCACCAGTTTTCAGGTTATTCCTCAACAAATCTGCACCTCCAGGTTCCAAGCCTGCCCCTGACACTTCACTTCTTAACCACCACCAATCAGGAGGAAAACAGAAGTTAAGTTTATGGTTTGGCTCCCAACACCAGCCAATTATGTTAAAGGCCATAATGGCCCCCCAATCAGATGTGTACCAGGCTAGATACCTCCTTCTTGTCTTTATAAATGCTTGCCTAAAACCGGGGGCCCCCTCCCATTTTGCTGTGTTGGAGCTTCAAGCTCCAAATTCAAGCTTAAATAAAGACACATTGACTCCTTGGTGGTCTTTTGGGGGTTCACAAACATTTCCTGGCACAACATGCCTTGTACATTTGCTGTGGTAAGCCCTGGCCAAGAGGGTTACACATGCACAAACTGGAAGACTTAGCTTTTGTGGGTAAATAATTTCCCCTGTCAGATTGCTTTTCTTGTATGTAACAATGGGGTCACGGGGTGGGGGGACTGGAATCCCATGAGCTCTTCAAGAAGAGCATCTGACAGTGAAAGAACACTTTGTGACTGAAAAATCTCTTTGATATGGACTGACACCGCCCCTCCCCCTTCATATGTTGAAGCTCTAACTTCCAGTGAAAATGCTTGGGAGATTTCAGTGGTAAATAAGGTTAAATTAAATAATAAAATTGGTGTTTTAGGAGTGGTGGCCTAAGAAGAGTTAGAATTCAGGCACTTGGGAGACTGAGACAGGAGGATTGAAGGTTTTACAGCCCTGGGATATATACAAAGATCTTTTGAAAGAAAAAAAGAATTGAAACCAGAGTACCAAGACAATAAATCAAACAATTACCTCATTTCCAACAAATAGTCAGAGGAAAGGCTATGTGAGGACAAGAGGGAAGACAGCCCAGATAGAGATCAAGGAGAAAGCCATTATCAGACATTGTCCTCCTCACACCTTGACCCTGGACTCTCAGTCTCCAAGCTTTGAAGGTGTTCTTCCTGTTATTTAGGTGGCTCAGCAATGGCATAATATAATGCCACAGTTTCATAACCATTCATTTTATTCAGACTATGTACAATCACTGAATAGCTCTTCCCATATGGAATTTAATTAAGACTTTCAAAAACGATGACATAGATTGTAGTGTCTAATACGATATCTAGACTATAGTATGTACCGGTGCATGTTTATTGAATGGTTGAAGAGATGAGTGAATATAAGCCTGGAGAATGTTGCTTATAGAAGTCCAAATGTTATTTCCAAAGTGTAAATCAATTGCTTCTTATTTTTGTGGATTCTATTGGAGAATAAACTTTTATTCACTAAAAGTGAGGTGGTTAAAGAGTTTGAAAGTGTTTCTAAGGATGTTCAATATTCAAATAAAAAATTCTTTAACATTTCCAAAGGAGGGAGACAGAGAATCCCTGTTAACATTTAATGAAAGAGATTCGAAATTCATGCCCAGAGATGAAAAGGAAACAGAAAGAAGAAACCTCAATATGTCTAAAGTTAGGAGACTGAAGTTTGCCTGGATGCTGTGAAGCTCCCTTTCAGTACTGAGATGTCTTGATTCACTGACACCATCCACATCTGCCATGCACTCAGCTACTCTGGGTGACCTGGATACTCTTCACACTGACTGGCTAAGAGGTGGACATATTATTACAAGTTGGTAACATCATCCAAGAATGTTGAAGTCACTTGTGGGTAAAACCATGACCATACTGCTTCAGCAAGTGCCAGCAGCAGCTCTGGTTGGAGCAGGTTCAGGATGATCAGTAGTGTGGACTTTTAGACCAAGGAGGGAAGCAGGGTGGATAAACTAAAGGGTGACTCACAGAAGTCGTCAGCAAATATAGCAGTCTCAGGAGAAAAGGAACTATCTATAGTTTATGTGGAGAGAAATTAGGCTTTGATGGATCCACTGGAGATCCTTGGAGTAATAGGACAAGAGTGCAGGTAAAGAGGATCCAAGACACAATAGATTTAGACTTCCTAAAGTCTTTCATGGGACAAAAGAGAAAAGAAAAGAAAAAGTCACTGTGAATGGAAATGTGACTTTGCCCTTGAATGTAAGGCTGAGGATTTAATATTCATTATCCAGAGTTCGGGTTTAATGTGTTAGTCAGCCTTCCATTGTGGTAATGAAATTCCTGAGTCACTTAACTTATAAAGAGAAAAGGTTTATTTTGGCTCATAGTTTTGGAGGGTCCAGTGTAAGATTGAGAAGCCCCAGGCTCTGGGCCTCTGCCAGGGCTGGAATATCAAGATAGATTTGAGACTGGATCCCCTCCCACTGACCTGAAGACCCTACTGTCTAAAAGTTCACCACTGTGTATCAGTGCCTCCCTGGGAACCAATCCATTTCATATGGTCCTTACCCAAACCATAGAAAGTGTGTACCTTAAAAGTTCATATGTGTGGAAAACTTAACCCCATGATTCACATGTTAATGAAGTAGGGCTTTGGGTAAATAAGAGGAAATGAACTCATGCAAGTGGGGGCTCCATGGTGGTATTAGAAGAGCCAGGTGTGCATAGCCTCTCTGTCTCCCCCGAAACACCCTTCACATTATGCTGCAGCAAGAAGGACCTTGCCATATACTCTCACCATGCTTAGACTTCCTGACCCCCGGACTTCATATTAAGCAACCTTCATTCTTTATAAATTACCCTGTCTCTGTGATTTTGTTACAGTAATAGAAAATGGACTAAGTGGCTTGACAGTTACTCAATAGTAGGACATTTGAATAGTTTATATGAGGTCTTAGGCTCAATTCTTAGCATTGGAAAGATGGAATAAGATACTTAGCATCTTGAATAAACTGTAGGACACAGTAACCTCCCAATAAATGTTAGTGGTGATTTAATTCTCACAACTCTGAAATGCTTGTAATTATTGTCTTGCTGTTTATTTCCTTTAGGGTAGCATACAAAATGGGGTTGGTTGTGATACCTGCATATGTATTTACTATATTTACACCCTCCACGCCATCCTTTATAGCTCTCATCCCCATCCTGCTGGTGCTTGCCTCTTACCTTGCTTCTTCTTTAGCCATGAGGACATGGATGGCTTAGAACAGTTCGATTTTCCCCACTAAAAACCGCACTAACATGTTTTACTTCCTAACTTACAACTTTAGTATTTTATTATCAGCCCCTGTTTTGATTTGCTTTCCAAAATATTCTTTATCTCCTTGGTCCTAAACTCAGGTTGTACTGGCTGGTTTTGTGTGTCAACTTGACACAGGCTGGAGTTATCACAGAGAAAGGAGCTTCAGTTGAGGAAATGCCTCCATGAGATCCAGCTGTAAGGCATTTTCTCAATTAGTGATCAAGGGGGAAGGCCCCTTGTGGGTGGTACCATCTGTGGGCTGGTAGTCTTGGGCTCTATAAGAAAGCCAGCTGAGCAAGTCAGGAGAAGCAAGCAAGCCAGTAAGCAGCATTCCTCCATGGCCTCTGCATCAGCTCCTGCTTCCTGACCTGCTTGAATTCCAGTCCTGACTTCCTTTTGTGATGAACAGCAGCATGGAAGTGTAAGTTGAATAAACCCTTTCCTGCCCAGCTTGCTTCTTGGTCATGGTGTTTGTGCAGGAATAGAAACCCTGACTGAGACACAGGTCTTTGCCATTTAATGGTCTTTCACTGTGTCTTTGCCATTTAATGGTCTGTCTTTCAAGTTGACCCCCATTTTTTTTTTCTGTTCCTCCGGTGCTGGGACACTGTGTCTCAGTCTGACTTCTAGGACACTACCCCTGCTCAAGACCTTCAGTCTCAGCACCCTTTCCCAATCCCTGAAGTTAATTCACTTATACGATATTTATCAAACACGATTTTATGCTAGGTTTGGAGGTGATACTCTCTGAACTCAGGGAATGCATTACAGAAGACCCCGAAGTGTGAAGAGTCCCCAAGTAGGAAAATACCAGATAGTGGAAATGACTTTGAAAGAGATTTGTAAACAGAAGCATTCCTTCAGGAATACATTCTGGCACAAGGCCCATTTGACATCCATATACATGGAAATAAGAGATACAAGCAGTGAAATCACTTGGTTTGCAGACAGCTCCAATATCTTTCTAAGGAGTGAAATGTAAATTGATAGAGATTAACTGTACAAAAGTTCAAGCAAGCTGTCCAAAAAAGGACCGCACAAGGCAATGTTGCACTGCAGTGCTGGCCACTGCCAGCAGATGCATTTAGGGAAATGCAATCCTATCTATTTATAGGATGGTGAGATCTGAGCTACCAGGGAATACATTCAACAAATATTTGCAGTTTTTGGAAAAAGTATGTGCTAGGTGCTGCAGACCAGAGGGAGACCCTGGAGACAGAAGAGCCTCTCCAGACACCCTTAGAAACGCTTAAGAATTCAATGGAAGAAAACAGTGTTTATATTTAAGACCAGCTCTAAATTATTTGTGGGATTTTCATAAATTGATGTTTATAAGAAAACAGTAAATTCCAGGAAGAAAAAAAAGCATAAAATATCAAAGCAAAACAACTTAGCACATTTTCCTGGACTGATCCAAGTGTTAAACAAGAGACTAGCAGGAAGAAGAGCAGTGGTTCTCAACCTGTGGGTTGCGACCCCATTGGCAAATCCTTGACTTGAGAAAACAGCCACATTGTAATTCATAACAGTAGCAAACTGGGAAAATATCTAGGTTGCGATTCACAATAGTAGCAAAGTTGCAGTTATGAAGTAGCAACAAAAAAAAAATGTTATGGTTGGGTGGGGGGTTTACCACAACATGAGGAACTGCATTAGAGGGTTAAAGAAAAGAGCAAAAAGGAGAAAAACCAGAGATATCTCAGAAGAAATTTCTAGAAGATTTCCTTTTTTTCTTTCTTTCTTTTTCTTTTTTTTCAGGACAGGGTTTCTCTGTGTAGCCCTGGCTGTCCTGGAACTCGCTCTGTAGACCAGGCTAGCCTCAAACTCAGAAATCTGCCTGCCTATGCCTCCCAGGTGCTGGGATTAAAGGCATGCGCCACCATTGCCTGGCAAGATTTCCTAAAGTGTGATCCATTCCTCAATTTTTAAAAGCGAGCTAGAAATTTCCTCTGTCGTTCAAGGAACTCTTCCTATTGGTTGATCTGACTTGGGCATTTTTCATCTGTTACATATGTGTGGCAAAGAGAATCCAGCAAAAGGACAATTCACTAGTTGATATTTGGAAGGTAAGGATGAGGAAGTGTATTATGGTCTGGATTGCCCTCTCTCATTCATAGATCCTTATCCCCAGAAAGTACTAGACACGCATATTTATTTACTTGTCATTTACTTATTTATTTGTTTTGTTTGTTTATTTGTTTATGAGACAAAGTCTCATGGGGCTGGCTTCAAACTCACAATCCTCTGCCTCTGTTTCCTGAATGTTGGGATTGTGGGCATGTACCACCATGACCGGCTTGGATAGAATCTTGACAGGATACATAAATTACAGTGAGGTCCTTGGGGGTTGGGGTTGGTAATTGAATATGATTTGAGCTCTTACAAGAACAGGCACAAAACAGAGGTAAGAAGACCAAGGAGCAAGATATCCTCTGCAAGCACAGTAGAAGGAACCCGCCTCAGTCTCTGGAGCAGAATTCTGAGAAAGTAATGCCACAAGATCTGTTTTGGTTTTGTTATGGTCTCCTCAGCAAGCTATTGTAGAGAGAAAAGGAAGACAAAGAGAAAGAAAAGGGAAGAGAAGTGGGTAAGGAAGGCAGGGAAAGAGGAGCATCCTAGGTCCAGGAGATGGTCACAATGGGGAGGTGATAATCTAGTTCAGGACCTGGAGAGCATTGATTTTGTGGGTTGAGTCACTGTAATGTCATTGTACCTAGGGAAGGACAGAGTTTCAGAAACAAAAAAGGCAGCTCAGCATTCATGCTTTGAAGTGCTGGAAGACACATGGATACACAAGCACTTGTGTGCATGCACACACATACACTAAGTAAATTTTATTTTTTTAAAAAAATTTATCTATCAACAGAAGTATAAGTTATGGAAAAGGGCACAAAATACAGTTTTAAAAAACTAAATATGAAACGATTATACCATGAATTAATTATAGTAGATACAAGCAAATAGTGATTTAAAATTACGAATATTCAGTTTCTTTCCCTGCTTCACCCTTCTCCAGAGAGAGTAATCCTGACTTGGATATTCTCACTGGATATCCCTGAACTTCAGTCTCATCATGGAAGGGGGAAGCCATGTGACTAATGCCATTTTCCAGATGCAGGACGTAGAGTGTAGAAATGTTGAACCAAGAACCAGTGGAAATAAGGCAAAAATCTAGGGGCAGCCGAGAGAGGGGAGAAAAGATCCCGGCTGAGAAAGGGTTCAATCCTGGGTAAATTGAGGGAGGGGGGTTTACAAAGTGATGCTTCAAGACATGTATTAGATAGTTGTTAGTGTTTCAGGAGAATCAGGTAAGGATTGATATGGTTTTCAACTATGTTTGGTACTTGGCTTTGTGTGGAACTTAGGAATTACCTACTCATGCATATGTACAAGGAATAAAATGAAAGGAATAGGCTGAAACATTAGATGTGGTTGATTCTGCACTGATGCTTTTATGAAAGTTTTGAATAAAAACATGCTCTTGGTAAGGCCTAACATTGGGATATAGCCCTATCTGCTCAAGAAGCTGAGGCAGAGGACTGCCCCAGCCCAGACTGGGCAAATATAATCAGTCTTCAACTCAAGGACAAATGGGGAGAGTGAGGGGGGAGGGGATATTCCTTTTGGGGGAGGTAGGGTCTCATTATATAACCCAGAATGGAATTCAATTCACAATCACGCTTCCTTAGCCTCCTGCGTACAAGGGGAGACTACAGTTAGGGCAGGCACCTTACATAGGATGAAGGAGTGAACAGGGGTAAATGGGATATGAGGAGAAATTATTTTCTTAAAATGTCTGTCAGGACTGGGGATATGGTAGACATTTAGAACGAATGAGACTCAGGTTCATTGTGCAAAGAAGAAGAGGAGGAGGAGGAGGAGGAGGGTGGGGAAGACGATGGCACCTGATTGTAAAGAAAGAGTTGGATAAAAGAAGGAGGAAAGCCTAAGGTATTCTTAGAGGGAAAAGCTTGTCGATATGGCAAGATCTAGAGAGCTGGACAAGATCGAACAGCAAAGGTTCTGGGAGGATTTACTGTTTGGCAGCATTTCTGATAATTTGCATGTTCTAGGACAGAAGGAATTCTATGATGCGACCTTTAATTAATTTGGAAATAATTCCCACATGGTCCAAATCATACTAGTTGAAAACCACGTGGTAATTCCCCTAGCCCAAGTTTTAACTGTGTCAAGATCTGACAATCAAAAGTTAGGAATCATAATAAGAAAAATAAATACTGAAAGACTGACTTCTGAAAAGGACTGCTGACTCAGAATATTAGTTGGAATCTACAAACTTAAATTGGGTTTAGATTTGCCCATGAAATTATGAGATTTCATAAGTTAGGGGGAAAGATGCAATAAACAAAATTAGGCATGCTTCTTACATGAGATATCAATGGACTGAACTAAAATCCAAAGGCTGAATGTAAGAACACCCAAGAGGTCCTATTAATTCTGAGATGCAGGATCAAATATAAACTAAAGGTGAAGACTGTGGTGGGCTAGTCCCCAGTCTTCTGTGAAATATCAAGGATGGTTGTCACAACTGCCCATCCCATGATGCTCTCTGTAGGACTGGGGTTAGATTAGAGGCAGTAATAAGCACTTCTTGAATCTTCAAAGTCTCAAAGATCTTTAATGTGGGAAGTTGGTGAAGCTACTGAAGTATTACATTTGGGCTTTGACAGGTAAAGACACACCTATCATAGAGGCTTCAGCCAGCAAGGGCTGTCAGATAGAAACCTAAATATAATTTTCCCAGACTTCCTTCAAGGGAGCCTGGAGTACATATTTGGAAAAGATTATGAAGGGGAAGTGATGAATGCAGAATGCTGTGGTTAATTAATGAAGCGTAAAATTGGAAAGAGATATTAACTTGTCAAGGAGTAAATGAAGACAAAAGGCTGGATATGTACAAGAATAGCCAGAGTGTATATCAGGCAAGGGAAGCAGATGGCAGGTGGCACAGGTCAAGACGATGGTTAGCTGCTATTTCTATGACTCTGGCATCACAAAGTCACTGTGGAGTTTTGAGGCACCTCTCTCCCAGTGTGTGAGTAGAGGAGATACTAGAGGAGAAGGCTGTTTGTCACTCACTGCCATATACAAAGTGTTCAAGGAATGCAAAGCTAGGACAAGGTAACAAGTTCAAGAAGAGAAAAACACAGTGTCAAGCCAGGCATGATGGATGGTGGCTCAGGCTTTTAATCTCAGCACTCGGGGTGGGGGTGGGGGGCAGAGGCCGAAGGATGTCTGAGTTCAAAGCCAGCCTGGTCTACAGAGGGAGTTCCAAGACAGCCAGGGCTACACAAAGAAACCTTGTCAAGAAGAAGAGGAAGAGGAACAAGAAGAAGAAGAAGAAGAAGAAGAAGAAGAAGAAGAAGAAGAAGAA
>JADRCH010009824.1:0-32129 GCA_019843965.1 Rhynchomys soricoides
CAGCCAGGGCTATATAGAGAAACCCTGTCTCGGAAAAAAAAAAAAAAAGCCAGCATGTATGCATTAGGATAGCCTGCCCCTCGGCGTGCACATCCCACAGACAGGACCCGAAGTGCATTAATTGTCACATATGCTATCCCTAGGGCTTAACTTTATTACTTTATTACATCAAATAGCCTGTCTACAATAATTAGGCACGTCAACTCTAGAGTTATCCATCCCATTAAAAGGTGTGCTTCCCCTACCCCCAGTACATACAGCTGGAGGAGCAGCCTTTCCCAGCCACAAGGAGAGCAGCAGACCCATATCGGAACACAGGGCCCTTTACCTTGAGGTCATATTTGCGATGTACAGTAAGCCGATGACTGAATACGTTCCTGGTGACCACCATGTAGGTTTCCACACCGTCAACAGTCAGGCGGTACATGCCCAGGAACTGTGGCAAGAGGGTATTGCCGTGACACTCCACTATGAACTAGAATGGAGAAGAGGAAGAGGGGGGCTAAGGGGCAGGAAAGCACCTGGAACAACTGGGACTCTCCCAGGCCAAGACGCTGCTCTCGGAGATTCACAGGCTCTGCAGGGCCTTGGGAGATAGCTCAGTGGTTAAAAGCACCGACTGTTCTTCTAGAAGACTTCAGGAGGACTGAATGACTCCAAATCTACAACCCTGACTATACCGTGGTTTAAAGCTTCTGTTCTAACATCAAAGGTCAGAAGTTCCCTTTACCATATCTCTATGCCTGGTTAGCATGTGGAATGGTTAACTTCGATGGTAACTTAACTGGTCTGGAAGCATCTACCAAAGAACTAGCAATGGCTCAGCAGTTAAGAGCATTTGCTCTCTTCCAGAGAACCTGTATTCTGTTTCCAGCACCCACTTGGCAGCTCACAACTGTCTGTAACTCTAGTTCCAGGGGTTCCAACACTCACTTCTGGTCTCTCTGGGCACCAGGCACACGTATGGTTCATATACATACAATAGTGCATAGATGTATATTCAGGCAAACACCCATACACATAAATAAATTAATTTTTTTAAAAAGTACCTAAGAGATTAGTACAACATACCTGGGGATATAGGATATATTCCACAGCCCTGAGGACATGAAAGCAGACCTAAGACATGATTTAATCTACGGATGAACCATGGTATGAGGCCATTATTGGCAAGCGGGAAAGGTGGGAGGTGGGAGCAGCTAAAGGAAGTAGTATCTGGGATACGTCCCCGGGTGGGCGCTGTGTCCTGCCCTAGCTGTTTCCTATGTGATCTTTCTTTGCTCCTAGCCTGCCTCTCCCTTGCTGCGCATTTCCAGCACTGTGATACTCTCTCCCCAAGGGCATGAGGCCGAGGGACTGAGCTCTTCAAAACCACGAGCCAGAACAGATCCTTCCTCCCTTATATTTTTTATTACACTTGACTGGTTGCTTTTACATGGAACTATATGCTTGTGGAAGTCAGAGGACAACTTGCAGGAACCAGTTCTCTCTTGGATTGATTTCTAGTCATCAGGTGTGGTGGGCCGGATGAGAACGGTCCTCACAGGCACAGGTGTTTCGACACTTGGTCCTCAGTTGGTAGCACTGGTTGGATAGCTTTAGGCGGCGGGCCTTGCAGAAGGAAGTACATCACTGCAGGTGGGCTTTGAGGTTTCAAAGCTACACACCATTCCCAGTTTGCTCTCTTGGCTTCCTGCTTACAGTTCAAGATGTAAGTAAGCTTTCGGCCTGCTGTTCCAGTTGCCAGGCCTGCTACCTCTACTCCACCATCATGAATGCTAACCCTCTGGAACTGTGGGCCCAAACAAATTCTTCTAAAAGGTGTCTCAGTCCTGGTGATTTACCACAGCACTAGAAAAGGAACTAACATATCAGGTCAGTGGCAAACACCCTTGCCCGCTGAGACATTGCATAGGCCCCAAAGTTTTTATTCTTTAAGCTATTTCTGTCAGGTGTTTTGCCACAGCAATGAGAAAAGGGACTAAGGTACTAGGAAGCACCCGCCACTATCAGAGTGGACCTGGCCTCCCCACCAAGCCTCCCTGTAGCTCTCTCTTTCCCTCTCTCAACCCATCCTCCACAGCCCAGGCCTAGGACTCACTATACCTAGTGGCATTCCACAGCTCGGGCCTGGGACTCACCATACCTGGTGGTATTTCTTTAGGATGTTGTGCATCTCGGCCACATCCTCACTTGACACAGTCTTGATGACAAAACGCCGGTCATAGGTGGTGAGGAAGCGAGTGCCACACCTGCCCTGGCTGTCACTGTTGATGGGTGCACTGCGTGTCACTGAATTCTGAGGAGTCCAAATTAAAGCAATTGATTTTGATGAGAAACACAGTATTTTTCCCCCTTTTCTTTCCCACAGTGCTAAGAGGTGAACCCAGGGCCTAACACATTGGAGAAGCACCCTACTGCTGAGCTACCTCTCCATCCCTAAGATTCTGGCTTTGACCAAGACAGAGGTGCCCAGGGAGGACCCCTTTTCTCCTAGGGTGCTCTTCTCCAGATAATCAGAATTGCTCCTACCTTTGACCTCAGGACTAGCTCTGTGTTTGATGAGTGACACATCCGTTCTCACTCAGAGAACTGCTCTAAAAACTAGAATTGCCTCAGTGTGAGATAACAGAGTTCTAATCTTGACCCTCACAAGCAATATGGCCTCAAGTGAGCTGTTTAAGTTTCCCTACTTGGAACACAGGGAGACAGATCAAGAGGACCACTGAGTCTCTTGGGTAATGAAGCTTAGGAAAGATTCAAAAGGCCCACCTCAGGGAGCCATGAGTATGTATGCCTCTTTTCTAAGTATTGATCCCATCGCTTGACAATACCTCCTAAGGAAAGGATGATGTCATCTCTCTTGCCAGTGCCTCCCTCAGGTGGGCCTTCCTCATCTGCACATTAAAAGGCCATGGAAGAGCCTGTGCTTCTGTCCCTGGTCCTGTTCCCCATTATGCTCAGAAAAGGCCAAAGACGATGGGACATGGACACAGACGAGGGCATGTGGACTTCAGAAGGTAAGATGCAGGTAGAAGGTGATCCCTGCTACCCAGGTTACTAAAAACACACCTGTTGGCATCTGCTCACAGCGAGGTTCTCTGCCCAACCCTTCCCAATCTCTTGAAGTCCTTCTTGATCACTTAATACAACCTCACAAAATCCTCTGGGGGGGCCAGGGAGGTGGCGTAGTGGTTTGAAGCATCTATTCCCAGCAACTTAAGAGTAACTCTAGGAGGATCCAACAGCTCTGAGCGCCATGGCGCTCGCTCACACACACCCACCCACAGGCACACCCATAATTAAAAATAAAACCAATCTGAAATACAAAGGCCAAGTTTGATGACACACATCTTTAATCTCAGTACTCAGGAGGTAGAGCCTTGTAGATCTCTGTGAATTCAATGCCAGTCTGGTCTGCATAGCAGGATCTCCATAATAAACTCAAAAGACAAATGAACAACAACCAACAACAACAAAAAACCTGTGGAGAACCAGCACTGTCTTCACAGGGGCAGCAATACCTAGATGTCAGGAGTGCTGACATTCTGCAGTAAGGGTGCTAAATTAAAGAAGCATGCCCTATGAGTCGCCCCCCCCCCCCAAAAGGTGAGTAAGCAATGTAAACCAGCTGTCCTCTCCCCCTACCTGCCCTGTAATAGTAAGCCAGGTGGAGATACACAGTCCTGCGGCCTTGTATGCAGCAGCATCCGGGACTCTCAAGCACTGGGAATGCCAAGAGCTAAGAGTCCCCCCCTTGAACAGCAGCCTTGCTGCCCTCATTTCAGCCTTGAGCACAGCCATGTGCCCAAAAGGCTATTGGAGGCACGATGCAGACACAAAGAGGATGTGGTGAGACAGCCCAGGGACAGGGGGCAAACCACAGTGGAAGGAAAAGAGCAAAGTAACTTGGGGTGGCAGAAATGGCAAGCTATTTTCAGAAAAGCAGACTATTCAGGTTATGACTGGGTTCAGGGTTTGGTCTCAGCAGAGGGGCTGGAGGGACCTCAGGACTTCTCAGCCAGGGACCTTCCCTCGGGTTTAAGACTGGCACAAGCCTGGCCTCTCCTCTCTCCTCCTTCCTCAGGACACTTATAGCTGCTTGCAAGTCCTCCAGGGTGGGGCAGGGGAAGGGAAGGCTCTGGTCCCCAGACTCATCCTATGAACTCCAGCAGGTTCACAACAGTGCTTTCTGGGGTTTAGGCACTTGTTTGTGATCCTGCTGTGGTGTCAGCACAGATGATTGGAAAAGTAAGCTGTGGCCCCCCTGCTTAAGGACAAAGAAAATCTCCACCTTCACTAGCAGGCTGTGTGCTAGGAAAGAAGGAGCTCTAAGTGCAAGGTAGAGATGGCGCAGAGCCATGGCTGCTGAGTCAGACTCTGCTGCCCTGACTGACATTCCCGATGGGCCAATGGCTTCTAGGACAGGATCATGCTCTGAAGGCAGCAGTCGCCCTGCCCCACCCCCTGCCCTGCTCCCTGTCCCCCCCATCACCACCACCACCACGAGGACTGGGGTCATGTTCAGGGTTATGTTACCCTTGATGCCTTTCTTTGCTAATCTGTCTTACCTGCTTTTAACAGGCCTCATTGCTTGCGTGCTCTATCTCAGTCAAACTACCAAGGAGAGGGGTCTTCAGCCTAGACTGGGAATGTCAGACTGAAATGAAGTAACTTCTACACAGCTCTCTCCCGTTGCTCTCCCTTACCCTCCCCAGGGCAGGAGCAACCTCTGAGGCTCCTAAAGGCTTACCAGTCCTGGTCGGCTGGCACTGGGTGTAGGCTTGGACAGGGAGATGCAGTAGCCCAGGGTCAGCTGACACTCTGCCCCCTGCCTGACTTGTGGCTTCCTGACGACCTCATCCCTGAACCCTCCTACTAAGCCAAGACAGCTCCTTACCTGGTAATCCTGGTCATCAATGCCAAACCTCTCCCTGAGGTTTCGAAACACCATGGGGCAGTACTCCTTGAACTTGAAGCGGCTCGGGAGGTTTTCCCTGGAGAAAGCAGACACCAGCTTTGTGAACTAACACCAGGGCCCTTCAAAGTGTGGCCTGGAGAAATTCTGGAAGTGAGTCTCAAAATCCACATTTTTGTTTGTTTTTTTGAGGTCTCACTCTCTAGACCAGGCTGGCCTTGAACTCACAGAGATCTGCCCGCCTCTGCCTCCCGAGTGCTGGCATTAAAAGCATGTACCACCATGTCTGGCAAAAATCTGCATTTTCAACAAACACTATAGGTGATTCTAGGCAGGTAGAACTTTATACCTCATCTCTGTAAGAATTCATCGAATGGTACACTTATAATTCCTATGTCCTTGTTTACTTGTTTGTTGGTATGCTGTCCTTAAACCTTGAAAAGAAAAGAGTTATCTCCTGGGTGGTGAGACCCAGTGTATTCTGGGATGAGAGTGTCTAGAAGGCTCTTTCTCACTGTAAGGCCATTCTTCTCTGGCATACTGCCATGGAAGTATCCTGAGAATAGTTATGTCCAAGGAGCCCTGCCTGGATGTGTGAAGGTAAAGGTGGCTTGACCCAAGTGCTCACCTGTAATGCCAGCAGAACTCGGGGCTGAGAGTTCAAGGCCAACCTGAACTACCTACTAAGTTCCAGACAGCCTAGGGCATAGACCCCAAACACACTGGGTTTGTACTGAAGAGGTCTTCAGTCAGCAGACTAGGAACGTGGATTTTGAGTTTGTTAGTGCTTTTGTGGTCCGAGGGATCAAGCCCAGGGCCCCCCACAGCAAGGCAAGTGTTCTATCGCTGAGTTACATGCCAGCCCTGGAATCCTGTCTTTACAAAGCTATGCTACTCCTTAGTCAAGCCCAGACTCCTAGACAGAGAGAAAGTCCTCCAGAAATGAGGCTCTTCCTCATAGCCTCTATGGGTAAGTCGGCCAAGGGACTCCCTTCTGGACTGAAACCCTCTGGCTATACCACAATGCCAGACTTCCTGAAAATCAATCTACACATCTTCTAGAACAGCTATATTGTCTACTGCACATTACTACTGGGACTACTGAAATGAACAGAAGCAAAGATGAAAGACAATTAAGCGCTTGGATGTTCTGCTCTGGACCAAGATGCTCATGGGACGGGAAAGCCTGGACCAGAGGCATGTGATGTCTGCCCCTGGTGCTGTAACCTCTCAAACAGCAGGGCCCGAAGGCAGAGCTTGGTGCTCAACGTCATTACCCGAACTTCGCACTGTTGACTTTTCGGCTTTTTGGACATCAGACCAATGTCTAGAAGCTGACTCGACATTTTTAGAGACCTTCCAGTGGTCATCTCTTACCTAGCACCATTGAGGACCTATGCTAAGCTAATTTTTGTTTGTTTGTTTTGTTTTGTTTTTCGAGACAGGGTTTCTCTGTGTAGCCCTGGCTGTCCTGGAACTCACTCTGTAGACCAGGCTGGCCTCGAACTCAGAAATCCGCCTGCCTCTGCCTCCCAAGTGCTGGGATTAAAGGCGTGTGCCACCACTGCCCGGCTGTTTGTTTGTTGAAACAGGACCGGCTGCTATTCCTTGGGAGGGCACCTGAGAGGTGGTTGTTCTGAATACAGATCGCTTCTAGAACAAAATATCCCTACCTACTCCAGGTAAAGAAAGAGAAAGGCCACTAGGAGATGCTCTGAAATCAAGCTTTTCCTCTGGGCTGAGAGTCTGAAAATGGCGGGGTGACTGCCCAGGTGGTGAGGCGGTGGAGGCGAAGAACAAAGGACAGCAGGGCCCGGGAGGAGCATGGTGGGAGTGCCAAAGGTTTCTGGTGTGACCCGAGGTGAAGTAAAAGTAAGGCTGCAAAAAAGGCTTAGAAGTCGGAAGTGGGTGAAGGCCTGGGACTCCAACACCTGGAGGTGGAGGCAAGCAGGCTGCCAAAAGGTCAAGGCCTAGGCTACATGAGATTCTGCCTCAAAGCAGCAATAACAAGAAAAGGCTCAGGCTGGAGAGATAGCTCAGCAGTTAAGAGCACTGACTGCTCTTCTAGAGGTCCTGAGTTCAATTCCCAGCAGACCACATGGTGGCTCACAACCGTCTGTAATGGGATCCGATGCCCTGTTCTGGTGTGTCTGAAGACAGCTGCAGTGTGCTCATATACATAAAATAAATAAATAAATCTTAAAAAAAAGAAAAGGCTCAGAAGGCAGGTGTAGCGTGTCACATTTATAATCCTAGCATTCAGGAGGTTTGAGGCAGGAGGACTGCCAAAAGTGTGAGGCCAACCTTGCCCACACAGTGGGACTAGGGCCTCTCTGAATCCCAGCCATATACCCATAATCCCTGAGCTAATGGGGCAGAGGCAGGAGTTCACTGAAATTCGAGGCTAGCCTGGTCTACATAGTGAGCCCCATGCCACCCTACATAGACAAATCCTGTTTCAACAAACAAACAAACAAATGGCTTAGAGTAGACCTTCAATAGGTAAGAGGTGACCACTGGAAGGTCTCCAAAAATGTCTTGATTCAACTTCTAGACATTGGTCAGATGTCCAAAAAGCCACAAAGTCACCAGTGAGAAGGGTTACTCTGGGCAGCGATGTTGAGCACCAACCTCTGCTGAGGTTTATTCTCTCCCACATCAGTGGGAGAACAAAGGACTCGGCTACATCCAGACCAAGAACAAGCCCAGTAACTGAGATGAAGACAGGCCCCTGCTGCCGCACACAAGCTGCCTCAGCTCCCAGCATCTCACTTCTCTGGAGCTGGTCCTGGGTGAATCACCTGGGGTGCCCAACCACAGGCCCCAAGGGACACTGGAGGTAGGCTGATACGGAAGGGAGCAGAGCATGGGGAAATCACATTTTTAAATGCATCTTCCAGGCTGTTGATCAACTCTGCCAACAAGTGTATTTGGGACACAATGTCAGGAGCTTTGAGGAAGGAAAGGACTGTCCACAAAACCTAACCCCCACCCCCCAGAAGACCACTTACTTATTGAAGAGATGATTGTCCACCTTGATCTTGCTATAAGCTTTGAAGTCATCTGGCATTAGCATAACAGGGACAGGGACATTGCTCAGCTCATTGATCTGCAAAGCAAAGGTAAAGTGAGAGCCTTAGCCAGGAGGCCCCACCCAGCCTTGGAGACAGAACGTGTATGGAATGCACCCCCATCAGGATTCTCCCCCTGTCTGCTCTGCTCTTCTCAGACTCACTTCCACCTGTCCAGAGTCTCCTCTTCCTGATAAGGAAGAGTTCATAAGGCACCTATTCCCTGAGGCTTTCTGTCTTCCTCAGGCCTACCACGAATTTCAGTAAATGCCCATAAACCTCGTGGGCCTGCTGACTTCAGCTAGGCAATGCTGCATGGCTGACTTTTCTTTTCTTTCCGATGCTGCAGACTGAATCCAGAACTTTGCACATGCCAGGTCATACTTCTGACTGTGCTGGTAAAGATCACCTAGTTGACCTTTGGGGAGTCCATGATGGTACCCTTGTACACGACAGTTACTCAAACAGTATCTGTCAACTGTAATAAATGCATTAACAAATAAATGCCCTACACCCTCGGTGTATACTAAGTGAAG
Organism: Rhynchomys soricoides; assembly: GCA_019843965.1. Taxonomy (NCBI): domain Eukaryota; kingdom Metazoa; phylum Chordata; class Mammalia; order Rodentia; family Muridae; genus Rhynchomys; species Rhynchomys soricoides. The sequence goes on from JADRCH010009824.1 coordinate 8,526, forward strand.
CCTTTGGTTATCTTAATACAAACTGAGGGACATTCAAGAAATTAGCTCATGGCAAGAAAAAATCTGGGTGGAACTGAGTGGGTAGAACTTGTATCTCCAAAGGATTAAATTTGAAGATCATGGGGTGTGGGGTTGCATGCCTTTAATCTCAGCACTCTAGAGTCTGGATATAGGCAGGGTCTCTGTGAGTTCAAGACCAGCCTGATCTACAGAGCTCTGTGCCAGCCAAGGCTACATAGTAAGACCAAGACTCAAAATAGACAGATAGACAGACAGACAGACAAAATACAATGAGCAGAGGAATTAAACATCTAGGCCCTGGTTCATTTTGACCCCCATGAGGAAAGCTGGACCAGTTTACCATGCACCAACCTGCTAATGCTGAGGGGGGGGGGGGAAGAGAGGCCTTGCCCTAGTGTAAACAAACCTTCTCAGTGTCTCACACACACACACACATACACACACACACACAGAGATGGCCTGGATGAGGGAGCTGGCTCCCCATTGGTGCAGTGACGACAGTGGATCCAGCACTTCCCCATCTTGTTTAGTCAATTAGTGGTCTAATTAGCCACAGATGTCCTCCCCCATCACAGCAGAGTATTTGACATTTGACCCTCAACCCAGCCGACACTAATGCATTCAGGATTTACAGAGGAAACCTAAGTCATGACTTAATGGACTAGGGGTGAAGGGCACAGCCTTCTGTCTCCCAGATACTCTCTGTGTAGACCCTCTATTATCTACTCCGGGCCCCATGTGGCAGGAAGGGGATATCCTACAGTCATTAGGACTCCATCAGGAATACAAATGGGGGAACTGGCATTTAATTTGCTGCTCCTTTTATGTTCTAAATCTTTTTTACTTAGAAATGTCAGATGATGGAGTAAGTTTCAAGTTAATTGGGCCAGTGAACCACTTTCCCAGAGCTGGTGAAAAGTGCTTTCCCAAAGCACTTATGGGTAAACTGAGGAAGATGGAGTGTGTGTGAGTGTGTGTGAGTGTGTGTGTGTGTGTGAGTGTGTGTGAGTGTGTGTGTGTAGGATAATAAGAGGGAAGGAGGGAGGGAGAGAGGGAGAGAGTGCAGCGCGTTCGTGCAATGTGGAATCTATTCAACAAAGAGCTGGCAAAACCAAAACCTTGATAGGAACAGACGGAAAAGCACACCCCAAGTAACTGCATTTATGTGAAACTCTAGAGCAGGGATCTAAACACAGAAATCCCATACTACAGTCTGTGTGGGCTGCAGACGGCCAGGAGTGAAAGGAACTGAGGAAACATGCTCCCCCCCCCACCCCCCCCAGCATGGTGGCACACCTTTAGAACAACCCCAGCACTATGGAAGTTTAGGGAAGAGGAGCTCTGTGAGTTCAAAGCCAGCCTGATCTACATAGCAAGTTTCAGGACAGCCAGGGCTACATGGAAAGACCCTGTCTCAAAAAACAAAAAACAATCCAAAAAGAAGCAGCAGCACATCCCAAGGTGATAAAAATAATCAAAGACCAGGAGTCGTGGCAGGTTTAGTGGCACCTGCCAGCAATCCCGGTACTTGGGAGGAGGAAAATCAAGAGTTCAAGGCTGACTGAGCTACATGAGACCATCTAAAATAAAACCAAGTACAAAAGGCTGGGCATGTAGCTCCATGGCAGAGCACTTGACTAGCATATATAAGGGCCTGGATTCAATCCTAGCAAAAAGAAGTACAAAATATAAAAGACCTATGTTGTTTGGTTACATGAGCCTATACTTTTTGTCAAAAATCAGTGTGCTGGGGCTGGAGAGATAGCTCAGCAGTTAACACTGACTGCTCTTCCAAAGGCCCTGAGTTCAATTCCCCGCAACCACATGGTGGCTCACAACCATCAGTAATGGGATCTGATGCCCTCTTCTGGTGTGTCTGAAGACAGCTACAGTGTATTCATTTAAAAACATATGTATCAATAAGCTATTCATTAAAGATTGTTATTCGCAGTTTTCTTTGATAAAAGCGGTTCTGTAATTCCTAGCATTCCCCACTGTGATGCCCTTCACTGGCTCCATCTTCCACTGGCCAAAAGAACAGCTGCATCGCAAGGGTGCTCAAGAGAGAACCTGACTGTCAAATCTGGGTCTGTGGTGGAAACTGGTCCATTTCCTTGCTCCTCTGCCATCAGACAGTTCATGGCTATCCCACTTCCTTTTCTTGGCATTCCAAGCCTCGCTCTAAAAGTTAAAGGAGAAGCAGACACTCAGACGGCTGAAGCGGGAGGACCTCCAGTTTAAAGCCAGCCTGAGATGTGAAAAAAGATCCTGGCTGAAAGATAAGAGTGGGTTGGGCTGGGACGTGCCTGGAGACCTGGCAGTTAGGAGACAGAGGCAGAGACCGCAGGGTGAGTCAGACTATCACAAGCAAACATCGAAAACAAAGGGGCAAACCTGCCTTTAACTCCAACACTCGGGAAGCAGAGGCAGGCACATCTGTTTGAGTTGGAGACCAGCCTGGTCTGCACAACCAGTTGCTGTGAGGTTCTACACGGAGGTGAGGTTCTAGCCTCAGTAAACAAACTCATAAAAACATAAGACAAAACTCAAAATGCAGTGCAAGGCTCTTAGACAATTCTGACTGTTCTTTTTTTCCCCCTTGTCTGAGATAGTCCTGACTGGCCTGGCGTCTGATACGTAGTCCAGGTTAGCCCCAAATATGGGCTCCTAGTACCTCTCTGCTTCTCTCTCTCTGCCCAGGTCATTCACATACACCATGCTGAGCTGCAGTCTAGCTATTCCAGTTCATCCCTCCATTAGGAAGAACATTTCATTGGCTCAGAGAATTCCTCCCCCTCAAGGATTACAGACCCTGCTACAAACTGATTCTGGAATAATACAAGACACAACTTGGTGCTAAGGCCAGGGCTTGATTATTTCTGGAACTAGAAGACTGTATATTAACCACTATTATTATTATTATTGGCTTGTTGTTGTTGTTGTTTGTTTGTTTTTCGAGACAGGGTTTCTCTGTGTAGCTCTGGCTGTCCTGGAACTCACTCTGTAGACCAGGCTGGCCTCGAACTCAGAAATCCACCTGCCTCTGCCTCCCAAGTGCTGGGATTAAAGATGTGCACCACCACTGCCCGGCTCTCCGAATCTTTTTTTAAAGCTTTATTTTTAATTACTCATTTATGTGTATGTCTGTGTGTGTAGGTATGTATATCATGCATGTTGGGCTAAAATAGGGTAGCAGACTCTCTGGAGCTGGCGTGAACAGGTGGTGGGGACTATTACTCATCAGGAGTGCAGGAAATGGGCCCCTGCAAGAGCATTGCATACTTCTTTTTTTAACATTTATTTTTATTTAGTGTGTGTGTGCGTGCGCACACACACACACACACACACACACACACACACACACACACACACACACGTGTATATGGGGGAGGGGGAGGGAATCATTACCACATGCATTCGGGTTGCCTTCAGAGGCTAGAAAACTGTGTTTGACCCCCTTAGCTGGAGCTACAGGAGGTTGTGAGCCACCAGACATGGAAGCCTAGGAATTGAACTCCGGTCCTCTAGAAGAGCAGCAAGTGCTCTTAACAACTGAGCATCCTCCAGCCCTCTGTGTAACTCGTACTGTAATATGGTTTAAACGGCTGTACGCTGGCTATCTTTGGGTTTCAGTTCCATCCTTATTATTGAGTCTACAATGTAAGAACAGAACTTTTAAACTCAGATAGTGCAACAGCAAACAATTATATCTCACCTTAGGTTTTGTGGAGCCACGGAGACAGATGGTGACTCACTCTGGAGACCAGAAGTACTCTTTGCTCCTTAGTTGTACTAAGTTTTATATCCCCAGAGAGCTCGATTCGACTTCAGTTGAATTATTGAAATAGCTACTCCATGCATCGTTCTATGTTGGGGGTATGTGTGGGAGGAGGAAGGTAGAGAGCTATTGTACACACAAACGACATAAGACACTCATGCTCTTATGGGGATCATGAAACAAACCCCAGACAATCTCTCAGGGAGCACACAATCAAGTGGGAACGTGGAGAGACACGGGCAGAGGTTCTAAGGGCAGATTCCTGGCCCTCATACATCAGGCTAGCGATCGGGAACCTAAGCCTCTCCCATCATTGCCAAGATCACTTGACACTGGAAGACTCTATAGTAAGATCCTGTTACACCTCTGCTTAAAAATCTTCCACGGTTCCTCATCAACCCAGGGCCAAGTTCTAACTCCTTAGCCTGGGATTCAGTACCTTTCCTGATCTGGCTTAGTCTCTGCCAAACTCGATTGACTTTAGGCCAGAAGCTCAGGATATACAAACAAAGAAAGACATCTTTTCCATTTGGCTGGGAAGACAGCCAGGGAACAAAAGCAAAGTGATGAGCGTCAGAAGTATAACGGGAGGTGAAAAAGCAGACTAAGGGACAGCTAATGCTGTCTGGCCGTGGGAAAGAAAGAGAGCGCCAGTGTCTAGAGCAAGTGCTGGAGAAAGGCATTTGAAAAAAGTCTAGGATGGGCCTCTAAAAACAAACAAACAAACAAAAAACATAGGAAGGGAATTCCAAGTGGTAGGGCTAACCAGAGCCAAGCCTCGGTCTCGAAATACAGTGCTTGTTTCTGGAGCAGTAAGAGTGTATGCAGGCACATGTGGGAAGGCACAGGTCAGAGATGGGGGTTGGGAGGGGGGGAGTGATACAGCAGAGACAAGTAAATGATCCAGCATGCTGTGAATATTAATAAATAACAACTAACTGGACCTGGTGGTGTGGGCCTATAGTCCCAGCCACTTAGAAGACTGAAACTGGAGGGATCACGAGTTCAAGACCAGCCTGCACTGGGCTTCCAAGGCCAGCGCCCAAAGTTTTGAAAAACAGGTCTCTAATCTCAGCACAAAGCAGAGGCAGACAAGAACTCTGTGAGTTCGAGGCCAGCCTGGTCTACAGAGTGAGTTCCGGGACAGCCAGGGCTACACAGAGAAACCTTGTCTCGGAAAAAAACAAACAAAAAGTTGTCCTCAAGCCCCCCCCCACAGAGGGTCATAAATAAATAAATGTTTTAGAATAAAATGAAGAGGAGCTGAAGGGGTAGGATAGCCAGGGCTTTTTTGGTTTTGTTTTTTGAAAAACAGGGCTGAAGAGATGGCTCAGAGGTTAAGAGCACTGAGTTCAATTCCCAGCAACCACATGGTGGCTCACAGCCATAGTGAGATCTGGTGCCCCCTTCTGGCCTGCAGGCATATGTGCAGGCAGAACACTGTATACATAATAAATAAAGCTTCAAAATAAATAAGTAAAGTGAAATGAAGGGGCTGGGAATGTAGCTCAGTCATGGAGTGCTTGCCTAGAATACCAAGGTTCTGAGTTCAGTACAAGTACAAAGATTAACTGATTAGAATAACAGTGGCTTGTATTGACTAAATCCCAGGTTGAGGCTTTCTAAGATTTTAACGGCAGTGTATATAATGAATTTTCTTTTCTATGTCTCCCCCCCCCATTTATTAATTCAGTGTGCATGTGTGCCCGGGTGAGTGTGCAGGAAGATCCTTCATGGGTCCATTGCAACAGTTCTGATGACAGAGCAGACCAATAAGGATGGAGAGGACGTAGGGTTAGAGAGATGGCTTTGTGATTAAAAGCACGTTGCTCAGGGGACTCAGGTTCAACTGCCAGCACTCACAGTCTGTCACTTCAATTCCAGAACATCTGATGCCCTCTCCTGGCCTCTGTGGGTACTACATGCAGGCAAACACCATACACATAAAAGAAAAATAAGTCATTCTTTGTAAGGCTAAGTAAAAAGAATGGAAAGAATGAAAGCCCAGAGAATAATCCAAGATCTGGCTGAAGGACAGTCCTGTCCGGAGAGGCTCCCTGCTTCCCCCAGGGTGAATTAATTACTCAGGCCGTGTGTATCTTTATAAGCTACCTATCATATCCAGGCTAAATTTATTTATTGTTTGTTTGTTTGTCATGGGTCCCAAGGTACAGGTATATAGGTCAGAGGACAACTGACAGGATCCATTTTTCTCCTTTCTCCACTACATGAGTCCCAGGAACTGAATGCATATGGTCAGGCTTGGTAGCAGATGCCTTTACCTGCAGCAGAGCCACCTCATAGGCCGGGTAATGATTTCTTTACATGTCTGATTCTTCCACTTGGCTGAGAACCCTTAGCACATGATGAGAACTAAATGTTGCTCAATAAATGTTAAGCTGAAGGGCTGGAGAGATGGCTCAGAGGTTAAGAGCACTGACTGCTCTTCCAGAGGTCCTGAGTTCAAATCCCAGCAATCACATAATGGCTTACAACCATCTGTAATGGCATCTGATGCGCCCTTCTGGTGTGTCTGAAGACAGCAACAGTGTATTCATATACATGAAATAAATAAAAATATATATATTAAAAAAGAAGGAAGCTGGGGGTCTAAAGGATGAAGGTGAGCAGGAAGATAAAAACCCGGGGGAGACAAGCAGGACCAACCTCCCCATCTGGAAGAGGAGAAAGGTTAAAGTTAGCTGTTGAGGCCATGCCTCACATACCAGAAAGAGAAGAATAAATTTTACTTGGTAGACAAAGGGAACTTAAAGTTTTGTGACAGAAGAGATACCAGGAGATGTGCACTTGCTTTACTATCTGCATGGTCCTGAGCCTCTCTTTCCCTTTCAAAGCATCCAGTGCATCATGGGACACAGACCCGTTTGAATGCCAGGCTAAACACACCACATTAAAAGGCAAGTACGTTGCATCTCCCCACATAAATGGTTTTTGGATTATCCACATGATGAATTTCACAAGTCATAAGCATAAATAATACAGAGGCGAAGGAAGCTGAGTAAGAAGCAAGGCATGGTGGCGCACACTTCCGCACTGGGGAGGAAGAAGCAGGAAGACTACATGCCATACAGTGAGATCCTGGCTCAGAAGAAAGTAAACTGGATCCTGTGGAGGCGGGGATTTCCCAGCTGCTTAGGAAGACTGCAAATCCAGGGCCTGCCTGGGATATAGAGCAAGTTTAGGCCACCCTGCGCAACTTAATGAGACTCCATTTAAATAAAAAAAGTGGGAAGGGGGCTGAGGATGGAGCTCACTGGGTAGAGTATTTGCCTGGCATATACATACATGGCCTGGGGTTTGATGCCCAGCACTGCATAAAACTGAGAGTAAGGGTACATGCATGTGAATCGAGCACTCAGAAGGTAGAGACAGGAGTTTCAGAAGCTCAAGGTCATGCTAGGCTACACAGAGAGTTTGAGGCCAGCTTGAGCCAGGGAACAAGGGCTACATTGCTCCTAGTGGGTTGCTAGCCTTACTTGAAGGTTCTTTTTCTTCAGAGGCCTAATATGACACTGTATCTTAAAGTTAGAAAAAAAAAAAGTGCTTGCTTGCCTAGATTGAACAAGGCTCTGGGTTCATAACCATATCCCAGGACCACAAAAACAAACAAATAAACAAATAATCACAATTTGTTTTTAAGTGCACAAAGGGTTTAATAGACATTCTCAAAAAAAAAAAAAAACCCAAATACACACACACACACACACACACACACACACACACACACAATGGCCAGTGCATATGGAAGGATGCTTAACAACATTAGTTACCAGAGAAATGCAAATCAAAATCACAAGGAGATACTGTGTCCACCCACTAGAATGCCTATGCTAAAAAAGACAGTAGCAAGTGTTGACAAGGATCTGGAGCAATTACATCACAGGCTGCTGGCAGAAATGTACAATGGTGTAGCCACTCTGGGGAAAAGCTGGCGGTTTCTCAAATGAGTAAAATACAGAGTTACCATCAATTGCTACTCCTTCTCCTGGTGACTCCACACTTAAGTGGTTCCTAAGGAGACTAACGACCACCAGACAGGGCAGCCTTCCAGTACTGTGTTCCTTCAGAGAGTACCTACTCCTAATTCCAGACCCTTTGATCTGTGCTTCATCTGCTAAGACCCCGGGTATTTTTTTCTTTCCTCACTGGTGCTGCTCTGTCGTTGGGTCTAACATTCTCTCCTACTGTCTTTGCTTCCACTGAGGAACACCTGATCTTCAAAGCTCACCTATCCAGGGCAGTGCTGCTCCAGATCCTCCTCCCACCTGTCTTCAGATTCCTGTGGATCTTGCCCAAAGTCAATGCTTTTCCAGCTCCCTACTAAACTTTCTTAAAGTTAGCAAAGGGAAACAGGGACCATCACACCCTCTTGCCCTCAGAGTCTTCCTTCAGATGCCCAGGTCTTTACAGACTTACTGCTTGCCCATGAGAAAAGCAAATACTATATACAATCCCAGGAACCAGTTGTGCGCGCGCGCGCGCGCGCACACACACACACACACACACACACACACACACACACACACTTTCTCTCAGAACACATTCAGGATCTCTAGCAAGACCAAACCCTCATCAAACCTTGGTCATGGCTGAGAGAGCAAAAGGAACAAAGACCTGTCACTCAAGAACCGCCACTAACCAACAGAGCCTCTTGGTGCTGGGCAAGGAACTGTATCTTAACAGAAAACACAGGCAAGCTACCCTGAGTCAAAGGCTTTGGTCTCATGAGTGAAATTAGGGACCCGAAGTTCCCCACCTTCAGGCTTCTTCTACCAGCTCTCTGCAGACAGGATGCTTTCTAGTGAGAAGCAGGATGTCAAACAAAATCAAGGAGTGACTTCCAGAAAGGGATGCAGGGTTCACAATTTGCTGACCTAGTTTCCCTGGAAATGTCAGATGACCCCAGAAGCAGCAGGAAGCAAGAGGAACAAACTCTGTTCACTGTTGGCCTCCAGCAGTTTTAGAGGTACAAGCACCACACTACCCTGCCAAGATACTCATTAACCCCAGTGATGACATGGAAAAGGGTAAGGTGCCCAAGATGAAGAGGCCAACAAGGACCTCACATACACATGCACGCTTCTCTAAGGGATGTGGAGATCTGACACGCTGCCTTAGGCATTTGTTCCTCAATCTCTAGCCAAAGGCCTCTCTAGGTCTTCTACCAAATCAATAGAAAATGAAGTCTTGCTGACCCTGGGCCCCTGGGTCGTTGTTTGGTCTTGTGGACAATTTCAAGTGTTCAGAAAAATCAGGGAGCCTAAAGAATGAAATCCACAGGAGACCCAACCAACCCTTCCTTCCCCTCATTCTAAATCTGTGGCTGGTGAAGTTAGCACCTCAGGTCCTTTCACTTCCTCTGTTCGCTCCCAGTGTAGGAACTCACAAAGAAATGGTGAGAAGGCAAGGAGCAAGCCACTGAAAGAGAGCAGATACTAAACAAACAGCACATAAAGTCAACCAGCTAACGCTGTCCATATCCAACCTCCTGGTAGAGGCTGCTGCACAATCCCAAAGCACCCAGGGCCCAAAGGACCACTCATCTGGTACAGTAATCACCATTATCACATCCTGGAAAACCATATGATAGTCAAGGAGTCAATGTCTTTGAAACATCACAGAAGTATGGGGAAGATACATTATTTCTATAACCAAGTCTATACTCCCTCAGGCCTTGTGTTCACACATATCCTTCATCCAAGGGGACCCAAGACAAGCGTCTGTGGTTTAGAGAAGTCTCTGCTTCTCCAGTTGGTACGTCTTCATGAAGAAGAGGAAGAGGAAGAGGAAGAGGAAGAGGAAGAAGAAGAAGAAGAAGAAGAAGAAGAAGAAGAAGAAGAAGACGAAGACGAAGACGAAGACGACGAAGACGAAGAAGAAGAAAAAGGAAGGGTGTCCACAACCAAGGGTAAGGAGGCCTAGAAGATGGGAAACTTCGAGCAGTCACACCAACCAAAGGACCACGAACAGGAATATTCAGGCAAGCTAGTGCCACTTGCCCTGTCAACTGAGCAATGATCAGGTAGCCAGTTATAAGGGACAAGAGGTATAGCCATGCAACAAATACGCTGAGAATAGAAGCAGCGTCGTTGCAGCACGCAGGCCTTCCCTCGGAGCTCCGGGGTTGCACGGAGCCAGCATACGGACGCAGGAAGCTAGAGGGGCTGGAGCGAAGGGAAGACGGCAACGGCATAGCACGGAGACACCAGGCCTCGCGTGGCGAACGGGGAGTGCACGCCCGGCCGGACAGCGTGCACGGGTGGGCGGGCATGCAAGTGGCTCGGTGGAGGGGTTGCAGGCGTCACCCGCGGGGCGAGCGTGGCGAGGCCGGAGGGAGTGGGAGCGCGCACGGGGAAGCTGGTTACCGTGTGGTTCACCCCCCACATCAGGACGCTGAGAATCGGCTCGCTGGCCCGGAATAGCTTCACTTTCTGGCACACGAAATGCTTCTTCTTGGTCTTGGTTTTGCTGGCGCTGAGCGGCGCCACCGCCACCGCCGTGGTGCTGGTGCAGTTGGACGACATGCCCGGGGCGGCGGCGGCGGCGGTGAAAGGGGGGGCGGCGGAGACAGCGCACCAGCGAGCGGCCCCAGGCCTCCCCCGAACCGATCCCCACCCCCGCTGCCTCACGGAGCCATGGTCGCGCCCGTCCCGTTACCTCCCCACCCCGCCCCGGTGGTTCCGTCCGCCCCACGCCCCGCCCTCGCTGCGCCGCCCCGCCCCGGGGAGCAGGCCAGCCCGTTCCTCACCCCGCCCCCGGGCGGCACCGCCCACTGAATCCCGGCTCTCCCCTCCAGGTCGGAATGGTACGGCCCGTCACCGGGCGCTTGCGGCTGCCCCGCCCACTCCTCCTCCCCCGGCTTGACAGGAACCCAGCCGGATTCACGCGCGGGAACAGGGAAGACAGGGAATGGACAGCCTCGAGGCACTCTACAAGAAGGGCTTCCTGCTCGGACCCCCTCAAGGCCGGGGTCCACCTTTGCCTCCACCTGAAGTACTAAAATGGCGGCAGCACCACAGCTTAGGGAGAAGAGGGCCCGACATGAGAAGAGGCTGGGATATACCATCCCCACCCCGGGGGACAGAGGAGTAACGCGGCAAAGGGAAAAGGAAGTCCTGCCTAGGAAACCAGGGACCGCCCCCTCGCTCCACCCAAGCGTGGATCTTCCCACTCCCCTGGGCCGAACGCGCGCTCCACCCGCGGGGCACGCCCCCTTTCCCTGGGGCCAATCAGAAGAGCAGGCCGGGAATCCTAGGTTTTATGAATGGGCCGCGCGCCCACCCACCTGCCGCCTAGCCTCCTCTATACTGATGGTCAAGTTTAGACACCGCTAGTATCTGCGGACGCGTATTGTAATAATCCTTTCAATTCTTGCTTCAAGAAATCTTGAGCAAACTGCCCACGGTTTATTACGTAATTCCACTTGGACGAAGGATCTCTGTATTCGACACAAATCACAGGTCAACACTTAAGATATTAAGACTCAGTACCAGGCACGTGGTCGGTCGCTCTACACAGTTACAAAAATAAATGTAGCCTTTATTACCAAGTAATAAAATAAAGGCCATAATTAACTATAGCATAGGGCAGCAGGATGAGGTGATTAAATGAATGTTACATTGTCTGGGGCAGGGGGGGGGATGGACTGAGTTTTAAGAATTACAGTATCTGAAATTTTTTATTTTAGGAGGAATTAGGAACTGGTAGAACAAGGAAATGGCTTACTATATGAGTTAAAAGCACCTCTGAGGGCCACATGGTCTGTAATCACAGCTCCAGAGGCTAAAACAGGAGATCTACAGTTTAAGGTCGGCCACAGCTAGGGTGAGTCTGTTGTCTGCTTAAAGAGCACCTAGAAGTTCCCTGGTCAAATGAGGGCTTCTGGTGAAAGAATAAAGGAATGGCAGTGAAGACACAGGAGTGCCCCTTGAGTCTTGTCTTAGATGTTTACTTATTACAGGATAAAAGACCAGTTAGGAAGCTGGAGGTGGTGGCCAGTAATCACAGCCAGCAATTAATCAGGGGGCCGAAGCAGGAGAGCTACTACCATCAGGCCACCCTGGTCCAGCAAGGGCCCTGTAAGACAAACCACAAAGCTGCAGTGGCAGTAGTAGCAACTGTGTGAGGTCAGAGATCTGAAGTTCAGGGTCATTTTCAGGTACATGGTACATTCAAAGCTAGCCTAGGCTACATGAGACTCTGTTTCAACAAACACACAGCTTCTGCAGTATTTTCTTTTAGGAGTCAGGACATCCTGACAACATGGGTCCTGATTCCTGCCCCACTATGAGATTCTGAGGAACAGAGGAGAATGTGCACTTTGGCAGGTGTGTCCTTCCTGAAGCCAGTACATACCTATAAATGCAACCTAACACATTTGAGGAGGACAAAGTCAAAGGTTAGCTACCCCACAGCTAGATTCTGTCAGTAACCCCAAAGCTCCCCAGTGCCCCGAGCCAGAGGGAAGAGTAAGCCAAGATGCCTTACTGTTACTTTTCTGACAAGGTCATCAAACAAAATGTTCTCACAAGGCTTTTTAAAAGCAAATATGGAATTATACATTTGTGTATATATATTACACCATTACAGCTCAAAGCCCAGGTAGTTAGCAGTTCACTTAGGGCTTTCTGGTTCTGTTTTCTCTTCCAGCTTCTTTGTCACTCTCTTGGCTCTTCCTGGTGCTGGGCTATCCTGTCACATAATCTACTAAATAAAGTCAATGCTCATTTATCCCAGCAAGCACCGTCCATCTGGGTGGCTATGAAGAGATGCCTCTGGAAGTCTGAGCCATTCATTCAGGTGGGAAGGAAGAGGGATGACAAGCATCCAAGCCTTCCAGTACCATCCATTAAAACACAGTCAAAACCCACAGTGCATCCAGCCAAAGTTCCTGAGGATCCCGGAATCAGATCACATCAGTTCTTCCAAGGATGTGAGGTGTTTCAGGAGTCAGTGGACAAAGGCCACTTTGAACAGTGGTGGTTTTTCATCTGTACAGGAAGCCACTGGAACTCTTATAAAGAGAATTTTAAGGAGTCAGCAGCCTCCCTGGCAAATTCAGGCAAACCAGTAAGAGAGACTGTTCTCATCGTCTCATGAAGTTCTTCTCCAGAGCTCCCGAGGTCCGCTGTAGAGAATGGATATTGCGCTTCACCCGGTCCTCCAGGGAGGAGGTCGATGCGCTCTCCAGCTTCATGCGGCTAGGGAAGGAAAGACAGACAGGGGAACAGAAAAAAGAACATCTTCAACTGGTCAACCCTGGCAGAATCAGAAGAAACAGGTTTGTAGCCAGAAAGCAGCTGTAGAGATACAAGTTCCTTTGAGCCCACACAGACAATTTTCAAAGGACTCAACCTGGAACCAGGGTTTAAAATGTCCATAAGGGAAAAATCATCTGTTTTGGAAAACAAGTTTCATTGGAAAAAGGTTTTCTGAGCCACAAATTTTTAACTTAAAAGAAAGGCCAAAGAATTTCAGTGATTTGGGAAAAATACCAATTACTTCTTCTATGTCAAATAAAAATGCTATTATCTGGTTAGAAACTGGGATCAGTACCAAAAGTGGTCCCAAGGCTGAGTTCTGAGGTCTCTGGACACAGACAAGCAGCAGCAGCAACCCCAGCAGTGGGCCTGCTGCCACATGACCTCAATGGAGACCACGTAGGGGGAGCCCTTGCATGAACAAACACTTACTGGATGAACTTGCCAGACCGAGAGTCCAACCTCTCCAGCCTGTGCTCCCGCTCATCTTCCTTAGCGTGCCTCTTGAGGATATTGAGCCTCTCCTCCTCCCTCCACTTGGCATTTTCCATCATCTCCTGCCGTTTCCGCTCTAGTTCCTCCGCTGAGAGTTTTCTGTTGAGCACAAAAACAATCCCAGGTTCTACCTCTTCCCCAGCAAAACAAAACAGGACAGAAGCAGCTCAGCATGCAGGCAGGCCACAGGCTTGCCAGCTCAGGGTCGCTAAGAGGAGGAGCAATGACATGCCAGATGTCATGTCCTTCCTTCTGATGCCTCAGGCAGGTGATTCCAACCAAAACCTGGAAGACTTCAGTGAAGAATTTCATAATCACATTCAGTAATCGCTAGGATAATTATTTAAGACAACTTGGAAATAGACTGAGAGGTAATCAGGACCTAACCTTGTAACAAGTTTGTCACCACTGCTAAGAACTTACAGAACAAAGGACTGGGCCATCCACGTGATTGTTGCTACTTCACACTGCATAAAAGATGCTTACAAACCCATGGATAAAAACAAAAGCAACAAAGGCCCACAGCTACAAGTTGAGCCTGGCTCAAGGGTAAGGCTGTGCAAGGCTGAGGTTCTGAGTTCAAAGCCACAGCTCCCCTGTAAAAGTTGGGCATAGCCACACATGCCTGGAACCTTACCATTAATGGGCAAAACCAGGCAAATCCCAGGAACTGGCTGGCCATTTAGCCTAGCTAAATCACTGAGCTCCAGATTCGGTGAGCAACTGGGCTCAGGAATAAGGTAGAGTCCAATGTCCTCCTCTGGTCTCAGTATGTGTGAGTAGGGGTGTACATGATACACACATTCATGGATACAACCCAAGAATGTAAAGTACCACTTTGGGATGACACTAGATGCCAGCAACCTGACTTAACTTGACCTCAGAATATAACAGTAAATCCCTGGCACTCATCCTAAATGAAGTTACAACAACAAAAGGAAGTGATGAACCAGATTAGTCACCACTTAACAATGTCAGACATCCAAATCTATTGCTTCTAAAATAGGTATGTTACAATTTGTACATAGTTTATGATACACAGACTTTTAAAAGTGTCCATTTGGAGAAACAAACTAAAATACTAAAACCTGACACTTAGTTACCCATGGTAACTATGCTTCCTGTCAAAAACACTCAGCTGGCTAGCCAGGCATGGTAGCAAACTCCTTTAATCCCAGCACTCAGGAGGCAGAGACAGGCATCTCTGTGAGTTCAAGGTCACCCTGGTCTACATAGCAAGGGCTAAGACAGCCAGGGCTACACAGAGAAACCCTGTCTCAAAACCAAAACAGAAACAAAAGCCATTTTCTGAAAACGGTGGCACTTGCCCAGTCACAGAACTTGGGAAGTGGAGGCAGGGGATGATGAGTTTGTCTGTGTGTCTCAAAAACAAAAACCCTAAAGCACAGCTCCACGAAATAAATACATAAAGCTGACTACACAGGAGGACTGCAGAGTTCTAGGCCAGCCTGGGCTTCAGAGGACACTTTATATAAAACCCGTGTGAACACATGTGTGCGTGTATATGTGGAAGGCCAACACCAATGTCAAATGTCATTCTTTAACCCATGCTCCACCATATTTTTCCAGACAGGTCTCTCACTGTACATGGAGCTTATCAATTCAGTTAAGTTGACTAATCAACAAGTCCCAGGGATCCACTTAGGCAGCGGCCCTGTATACCTAGTGAGCTATCTCTCTAGCCCTATTTTTGTTTATAATTTCGTTATTTAATATGTGTGGGTAAGTGGGTGGGTAGGTGCACCATGGTACATATGTAAAGGTCAGAAGACAACTTGTTCTCTTCTTTCCTCTGTATGGGTGTTGGTGATCGAACCCAGGATGTCAGCCTTGGTAGCAAGGCTTTACCAGTAAGCCATCTGGCCAACCAGATTTTGTCTGTCCAGTGCGCCTTATGAGTAAAAGCTGACCAGAGGGTGTGGCTATCGGTGTCCACACCTGTAAACACATCGCTTGAGAAGCTGAGATAGGAGACCACCACAAGCTCAGTCAGCCTAGTTCACAATGAAGACCTGGTATTGAGCCAAGTTGGGCAGGACTGGGGATGTAGTACAGCTGGAAGAGGGCTTGCTCTGAATGAACAAGGCCCTGGTTTGAACCCCAACACCACATAGACCGGGCGTATTGACATCTGCCATTAATCTCAGCACTTGGAAGATGGAGGCAGACTGACCAAAAGTTTAAGGATCACCCCTGTTTATATACTGAGTCTGAGGCCAGCAGCCTGCGATACATGAGACTGTCTGGGGGAAAAAAAACAAACCAGAGGACTAAAGGAAGCCAGATACATTACCAATTTCCCTGCTGCTAGTTGCCTCCAGATGCAGCTTTATGAAATCCGAACTTAGCAGGGTGCTGACTTACCTGGTGTATCCAGAAGCATGCCGCCTCTGGTAGACTTCCTTTTTAGGCGATGGGCTGTCTCTCTCTTTCCTGTTTACCTTAGAGGTGTGCCTGTAATAGACACAGAGGGACAAGCCTTTTCATATAGGAGATTATTAGTATATACTAATGAACTCCATTAAAAGTTAATCCAGGCTGAGGCCAGCAAGACAACTCAGTGGGTAAAGGCACCTGCCACCAAACCTGATATCCTGAGTTCAGTCTCTAGAGATCCACATGGCAGAGGTCAGAACCAGCTCCCCCAAACTGTTCTCTGACTTCCACAAAAATGCAGTGGCACAAAAGTATACACACACACACACACACACACACACACACAAATAAATAAGGAATCTTTAAGTATAATCCAGGGCATCAGCAGTTAAGTTTCCTGCTAGATAAGTATGAAGAACCCAGCACCCACATAACAAGTCAGGCACAGTCCTGCGCATGCCTGCAATCCCAGCACTGAACGGGAAGGAGTCAGGAGGATCTCTGGGGTTTGAAGGCTTCCAGCCTAGCCAAATGGAAAACCACTGAGCTCTAAGACTAGGGAGCAGCTGCCTTGGAACAAGGTGGACAGTGGCAGATACCTTCTTTTGTCCTCCATACATGCACAAGCATGTGTACCCACCCATACACGTGTACATTCATTATACATATCACAATACACACATAAAAATATAACCCAAATAGGAGAGGAAATTCTGTCAGTGCATTATAGTCCTACAAGTGTAATTCACTGTGACTACACTGTGACTGCACTGTGAATACACCATTAATACACTGTGAATGCACTGGGACTGCACCGTGACTATACTGTGAATACAGCGTGACTGAATCATGATGGCGGCACTGTGACTACACTGTGACTACCCCGTGAATACACCATGACTGCACTGTGACTACACCATGATTGTACCATGCTACACCGGGCTGCACAGTGACTGTGCCGTGGTTACACCATGAAGCACTGTAAATGCACTGTGACGGCAGAAGAAATAAAACTGAGACGTCTGAGGATGGAGGTGATGAGCCCCAGCTGTGACCAGGCCTTTAGAGTCACAGACTATTTCCCATTCAATTCCTATACATACTGTTTGCTGGATCTTGGGGACCGTGACCTCCTGTCCCGGGGCCTCTCTTCCTCGGTGCTCTTCTTGCTGACATGCCTGGGGGGTGAGGAGCTTCTTGATCGGGAATGGTTCTTTATCGCCCTTTGTTCAGTCAGAGAACCCTGCAGCCCCTGGTTACGGTCAGAGTCCCTCACCTGTATCATTAGGACAAAAAAATCAGTCATTGGAAAACCTAGCTGTTCATACACAAATGCAGTAAAGCAGGGAAAGAATGAAGGTTCTTTAAAGTGCCCAAAGTAATCATGTGACTATATAGCTGGATGTAGGTGTGTGGGGCATACCTGAATCCTAGTACTCAAAATGTTAAGGTAAGTATACTGTAAGTTCAAGACCAGCCCAGTGTGCATATGTCAATTATGTACAGTTCTTGGCAGGATGCTAAGTGCTCCAACTAGTGATTTCTCTACTTGGAGAACATTCAGAAAGAGGCAAAGGGCTCAAGCATAAGGAGCAGGCTTGGCCTCCAGCAGCCCCAGCCCACACTATCCAAACTCCCCTGTAATCTGCAGGTGTCAAGGGTGACACCCTGGACTGCACAGTCTCATAGTCACCCCCTTTGAAAAGCCCACATCTCTACCTGTAAGCCATATCCAGGGACTTTGGACAAAACAGGAAAGGAACTTCCCATCTTCTTTTGAGACCTAAGAGATGAACACATATACACATTAACTAACAGAGAAAAGGCACCAGAGTCCAGTTTGAATCTCTCCTGCTGAGAAGACCAGAGTATCCCGGCACCCAGCTACTCTTCCATGACTTGGCAGCACCCTGGTCTGTTTGGACTGTCTTCACTGGAAGAAACATCAGCATAGTCAAGTTTTTTCCTGTGAAAAGCCGTGGGCAGAGCTCTCAGCCTCAGAGCCTCAATACATTCTCCTCTCACCCTATGTTGCTATTCTGAGGACTAATCGTGAGTCAGCAGCAACAGAGCTGACTGTCCCTTCGGGAAAATGCAGAATGGGCCCACATGGTTCCATTAATCCATTTTTATAAAAAAAGGGAGAGACTACAGAAAACCCCCTTCAGTACCAAGGACACACACAAGCTGAGATGAAAGAGTCTTGTCAGAGTTCCCACCTAAGATCTGAGAGGCAAGTGTCTACCTATCCAAGAGGGCACCAAGAGTTACAGACTTAGAACTTCCAAGGGATCCTGATGCCAGAGGCCAAGCTCTAGGCCACAGAGTGCACACTGGCGTGTTCCCCATTGAGAGCCCAGTGCAGGGCGGCTCCTGGCTCAGGACAGGTGCTCAGTTCCTCCCGTGGCACGGATGGCTACATGGTAAGAAGGCTGTGCTGCAGGGCCCGCAGCACCTGCTTACCGGGCCTGGCCCTGCTCATCCCCGCCACTCGATCGACCGCCGCTCGGGCTTCGGTGCTTGTGCTTCTTCTCCTTCTCCTTCTCCTTCTTCTTCTCCTTCTTCTTCTTCTTCTCCTTTTTTTCAAGACTCATTTGCAACTGGGAAATGTCCAGAATATAATCACATGAGATTACTAACACCGCTGTTAGTACCTGGTGTAAGGAATGGTTCACATTTACACTGGCCCAGGACATTATCAAGGTATCCATGTTGGGTACAAATGCACCCCAGACACCTTCTGAAAAAATTTTCTGATAAGTAAGGAATCCACATTTTTTAAATTATTAATATTGGGAGCTGGAGAGATGGCTTAGAGCTTAAGAGCACAGGCTGTTCTTCCAGAGGACCCGTTCAATTCCCAGCACCCACATGGAAGCTCACAACTGTAACTTCTGTTCCAGGGGATCTGGCACCCTTATTCAAACATACATGCAGGCAAAACACCCAATGTACATAAGCTATAAATAAGTAATAATAATTACTACTGTTACCTCTATGTCTCTCTGGCAGGTCTGCCACTCACTGGTTAACTACACTTGTCACCAAGCCTGACAATTGGAGTTCAATTCTCAGATCACTCACACGCCATGGCACACACTCACATAAACATACACAAGTACATGCAATTAAAAAAAATAAAAAAGAAAAAAAACTGAAGACACGTAGTTCTCTCCCAACCAAAAATAAATAAACCTTAATTAAGGTATTAAGGTTACACAGAATCACCAGGAAATAGTATCTTGAACACAAAAATTGAGGGGCTGGAGAAATGGTTCATCAGTTAAGGGAACTTGATGCTTTCCCAGAGAACTTGTGTTCTATTCCCAGTATCCACATCCAGCAATCCACAAAAGCCTGTAACTCTAGCTCCAGGAGACCTGATGCCCTCTACACCCACATATACAAGTAAATAAAAATAAGTCTTTAAAAAATGTAAGCCTAGTAATCCTGTTACTCAGGTCAAAGGAGGAGGATAAAGTTCCAGACTGGCAGGGGCTACAAAATAAGTCCTGTCTTAGCACAGACAGAAGTTATAAAAGGCAGTCCATAGGCAGTGGTAGAGTACACCTTTAGTCCTAGCACTCAGGAGGCAGAAGGAGGGGCCAGCCTGCTCTACAGAGCAAGTTCCAGGATACTAGGAAGAAAGAAGGAAGGGGAAGAGCAGGAGGAAGAGAAGGAGGAGGAGGAGGAGAATGAGGGGGGAGGAAGAGGAAGAAGAAGAGGAGGAAGAAGGGTCTGGAGAAATGACTTAGCACTTAAAAGCACTGGCTGCTCTTCCAGAGGACCAGGGTTCGATTTCTAGCATCCATACAACAGTTCACAACCACCTGTAGTTCCAAGGGATCTGATGGCCCTTTCCTCCCTCTTCAGGAACTATGCATGGACACAGTGCAGACACACACACAGGGACACAGTATAGACACACAAACAGGCACACAGTGCAGACACACACACACACAGGGACACAGTGCAGACACACACGCAGGTACACAGTACAGACACACACAGGCACACAGTGCACACACACACACACAGGCAGCCATCCCCGTCTCAGTGCGCGTTCAATGCACGACTTACCAGCTCTTTGATTTTCTTCATTTTCACAGGATTGTTCAGTACTTCTCTTTTTTTCTCCTCCTCTTTCTTCCTAAATAGAAGAAAGAATTTTAATGGCTCTTTTGCAAAGGAAATTATGTTATCCTCCTCACCAAATTCTATGTAACGACTCCTTTTCAAGCTCACACAGCTAGCCAGGGCAACACAGTGAGAACCTGTCTCAAAGGAAAACCAAAACAAAACGGAAAAACAACACAAATCACATAGACACAGACTTTACACTAAAACCTACAGACTGGTGTGGAAACAAAAGGCTGCAACACACACACAAGAGACTGTGTACTGCAGAGGACACCCATGGGGTGGAGAGGACACCCATGGGGGTGGGGAGCACTGCGGAGTGTGGTGGTGAGTTCAACTGCTTCTCCTCTGGCTCCATGTTCACGGCTTCCCTCAAACTCAAGGGAGGAATCGGATGTGGACCCTGAATCCACAGGCTATAACAGTCCGAAAACAACCTCCAGTGCTTAGCCTAAAAACAGCCTCATCACATGGGGAGTAAAGACAGCAGAATGGTTCTTCTTTTAAGGAGAGAAGGGGGGGGGGAGGGAGGGAGAGAGAGACTCTGACTGTGTGTGTGTCTGTGTGTCTGTATACACGTCAGTGATGCTTGGACCTGGAGACATGGCTAGCAGTTAAGAACACTGGCTGCTTTTCCAGGGAAAATTCCCTGGAATTCAATTCCCAGAACCACATGGTGGCTCACGGCTGGCGTAACTTCAGCCCTCTGCTGGCCTCTGTAGGCACCAGGTATGTATATGGTGCACAGACGCACATGACACTAAAACATCCATATACAGAAAATCTATTTAAAAAAAAAAAATTAAGAAATGTCACTACTAAGATTTCAAATTATAATAATTTGAAAAAATGATATTTGGAAACAAGTTAGGAATGCACAGAAAATTAATAAAAAATTAGATGTGATAGTGCAGACCTCGGTATCAGAGGCTGAGGTAAGAAGATGGTAAATTCAAGGCCTAGGCCTTATGGACAAACGCAGTCTCACTAAATCACAAAGTCGGGCAAGGTGACACACATCAGAGGGTCAGGAGTTCAGTCATACTCAGCTACAGTGTGGATTTGAGGCTAGCCTGGACTACATGAAACTCTGTCTCACAAACAAACAAACAAACAAACAAGCAAAAATGAGTAGGGAGATGGAAAGAGCTAGTCACACAGCGTCACACAGTGTCACACAGCATCACACAATGTCACACAGCATCCCACAGCGTAAGGGCCTTACATCTGCCTTCCAGCACCCAGGTGAGAGAGCTGAGTGAGACAGGTGTGGTGGCTCCCACCTTCAGTCACAGATTTGGATGACAGGTATGAGCCTGCAGTAGGCCTGGTCTATATAGCGACTTCTAGGCCAAACAAAGCTACATAGTAAGGTCTTGTCTCAAAACCAGTAACAACAGAGGAACGTAAGCAGAACAGCACACAGCCATAACCCTAGTGTTCTGGAGACAGCGGCAGGAGCATCCTGGCCTCACTGGTCAGTGTAGATGAACGAACTAGCTCTAAGTTCAGCATGACAACTCCGTCTCAAAAACTGAGGTGAGAGGGCTGGGTAGAGAGCAAGTTTCTGTTAAAGGAACTTGCTGCCAAGCCCGTGTGTGTTCAAATTCCTAAACCCATATGGTGGAAGGAGAGAACCAACTCCCAAAAATAGTCCTCTGATTCTGACATACACACACACACACCCCATGGTATGTATACACATGTGGGTTCACACGTACACGTGAACACACACAAATAAGGTAGAGTGGTTGAGAAAGACATCTAATACTAATTTCTAGTCTCCACAAACAGGTAAACACACACACACACATATATACTTTAATACATAAAGCACACTCATTCATAAATAAATACATAAATAATAAAAGTCAAAGAAAGCCGGGCAGTGATGGCGCTCGTTTTTAATCCCAGCACTTGGGAGGCAGAGGCAGGCGAATTTCTGAGTTCGAGGCCAGCCTGGTCTACAGAGTGAGTTCCAGGACAGCCAGGGCTATACAGAGAAACCCGTCTCGAAAAACCAAAAAAAAAAAAAAAAAAAAAGTCAAAGCAAGGAAGGGGGCTGAAGGAGAACGGCAGCTCACCTGCTGGAGATACACCTGCAGTAGGTGAGTGTACGGCTAAGGGAGTATTTACCTCATTGCCAAGAAACTAGCAAGTGTTTGTCACCTTGCTTCTAACTCCTTTTTAACTTTAATAAGATTTTTATTATTTTTAATATGTGCGTGTGTAGGTGTGTGCACGCATACGTGTGGATACAGGGGCCCATGGGTGCTAGAGGCCTTGGATTTCCCTGGAGCTGGAGTTACAAAAGCTCTAAACTGCCTGACACGGAACTGGGATCCAAAATCAGGTCCTCTGCAGGAGCAATACACGCTGTTAACAGCAGAGACATCGCCCAGCTCCCCAGCCCACACTTTTGTTTAAGAGTCTGGTGGGTAAATCTAGGCTGGCTTGGGGCACTTGCCAGTATCTCTCCACATGGCCTACAGCAGGCCTCCTCACAGGATCCCTCACCACACAGAAGCACAATGGGGACATGGAAAGCGGGAGCAGCCATAGAGCAGGAGAAATACCAGACCTGGGAGCGTCCCCAGGGGTCTCTAACAACCCTTCTCAACTGCCAGCAGTACCTTATGATGAAGAGAGGGTCTTCCCGGATTTTGCTAGCCATGTCAAGAAGGGAGTTGGCACCCGACGGGGCAAAGATTGAGCCTGGGAGGAGTCCTGTCTCAGAAGAGCAGCCGGCTTCCGTCTCCTCCATCTTCTCAAAGACATACTTGTCAATGGGGCGCCCCAGCAGGTACTCATCGCGGTTCACCATGCCACCCGGACCTTGGTACATCCAATCCAACTTTTCTTCTTTTTTCCTGGTTTAAAAAAGAAATAGAGAGGGGAGGGGGTAGACACAGACTCACTCAAAGGGAAGCGGAAGGTAGGGTCCTGCTGAGCTCCACACAGGACCTGAGCTGATTAGCACTGGGCCCCTCTGCAGATTCCTACTGCAGGCCAAACAGCATTTCTGACTTGGCAGACAGGAAGCAACAAGGGCTTACAAATGAAGAGATACTTTTCACAATTCATGAGGAAAAACCAGAATCTTCCAGCTAAGGCATGGATCTTTACCTAGTTACCTAGTCTCTTCCACCAAGCTTATACATTGTACCTTTATGCCAAAGACAATTCTAAAATGATGAACACATTCTACCTCAGCACCCACAATGACTTCAGTGACCCCACACGCAGCTGAGCTCACTGCCTATCTTTGCCCTGGGCACAGTGTCCCCAGTGGGGTTACATGTTTGAGAAGAAAAGAGAAAAGGATCAGAGATACCTGTGAAGTAAGTGAGCTTGCACTTGAGAACCAAAGGAAAGTAAGCAAGTGATGCTTTAACACAAAAGGAGGAAACCAAATGACGTCACAGCATCATGCTCAAGGAGCAATCCAAATGACGTCACAGCATCATGCTCAAGGAGGAAACCAAATGACGT
>JADRCH010009825.1:0-32173 GCA_019843965.1 Rhynchomys soricoides
CAGCCAGGGCTATATAGAGAAACCCTGTCTCGGAAAAAAAAAAAAAAGCCAGCATGTATGCATTAGGATAGCCTGCCCCTCGGCGTGCACATCCCACAGACAGGACCCGAAGTGCATTAATTGTCACATATGCTATCCCTAGGGCTTAACTTTATTACTTTATTACATCAAATAGCCTGTCTACAATAATTAGGCACGTCAACTCTAGAGTTATCCATCCCATTAAAAGGTGTGCTTCCCCTACCCCCAGTACATACAGCTGGAGGAGCAGCCTTTCCCAGCCACAAGGAGAGCAGCAGACCCATATCGGAACACAGGGCCCTTTACCTTGAGGTCATATTTGCGATGTACAGTAAGCCGATGACTGAATACGTTCCTGGTGACCACCATGTAGGTTTCCACACCGTCAACAGTCAGGCGGTACATGCCCAGGAACTGTGGCAAGAGGGTATTGCCGTGACACTCCACTATGAACTAGAATGGAGAAGAGGAAGAGGGGGGCTAAGGGGCAGGAAAGCACCTGGAACAACTGGGACTCTCCCAGGCCAAGACGCTGCTCTCGGAGATTCACAGGCTCTGCAGGGCCTTGGGAGATAGCTCAGTGGTTAAAAGCACCGACTGTTCTTCTAGAAGACTTCAGGAGGACTGAATGACTCCAAATCTACAACCCTGACTATACCGTGGTTTAAAGCTTCTGTTCTAACATCAAAGGTCAGAAGTTCCCTTTACCATATCTCTATGCCTGGTTAGCATGTGGAATGGTTAACTTCGATGGTAACTTAACTGGTCTGGAAGCATCTACCAAAGAACTAGCAATGGCTCAGCAGTTAAGAGCATTTGCTCTCTTCCAGAGAACCTGTATTCTGTTTCCAGCACCCACTTGGCAGCTCACAACTGTCTGTAACTCTAGTTCCAGGGGTTCCAACACTCACTTCTGGTCTCTCTGGGCACCAGGCACACGTATGGTTCATATACATACAATAGTGCATAGATGTATATTCAGGCAAACACCCATACACATAAATAAATTAATTTTTTTAAAAAGTACCTAAGAGATTAGTACAACATACCTGGGGATATAGGATATATTCCACAGCCCTGAGGACATGAAAGCAGACCTAAGACATGATTTAATCTACGGATGAACCATGGTATGAGGCCATTATTGGCAAGCGGGAAAGGTGGGAGGTGGGAGCAGCTAAAGGAAGTAGTATCTGGGATACGTCCCCGGGTGGGCGCTGTGTCCTGCCCTAGCTGTTTCCTATGTGATCTTTCTTTGCTCCTAGCCTGCCTCTCCCTTGCTGCGCATTTCCAGCACTGTGATACTCTCTCCCCAAGGGCATGAGGCCGAGGGACTGAGCTCTTCAAAACCACGAGCCAGAACAGATCCTTCCTCCCTTATATTTTTTATTACACTTGACTGGTTGCTTTTACATGGAACTATATGCTTGTGGAAGTCAGAGGACAACTTGCAGGAACCAGTTCTCTCTTGGATTGATTTCTAGTCATCAGGTGTGGTGGGCCGGATGAGAACGGTCCTCACAGGCACAGGTGTTTCGACACTTGGTCCTCAGTTGGTAGCACTGGTTGGATAGCTTTAGGCGGCGGGCCTTGCAGAAGGAAGTACATCACTGCAGGTGGGCTTTGAGGTTTCAAAGCTACACACCATTCCCAGTTTGCTCTCTTGGCTTCCTGCTTACAGTTCAAGATGTAAGTAAGCTTTCGGCCTGCTGTTCCAGTTGCCAGGCCTGCTACCTCTACTCCACCATCATGAATGCTAACCCTCTGGAACTGTGGGCCCAAACAAATTCTTCTAAAAGGTGTCTCAGTCCTGGTGATTTACCACAGCACTAGAAAAGGAACTAACATATCAGGTCAGTGGCAAACACCCTTGCCCGCTGAGACATTGCATAGGCCCCAAAGTTTTTATTCTTTAAGCTATTTCTGTCAGGTGTTTTGCCACAGCAATGAGAAAAGGGACTAAGGTACTAGGAAGCACCCGCCACTATCAGAGTGGACCTGGCCTCCCCACCAAGCCTCCCTGTAGCTCTCTCTTTCCCTCTCTCAACCCATCCTCCACAGCCCAGGCCTAGGACTCACTATACCTAGTGGCATTCCACAGCTCGGGCCTGGGACTCACCATACCTGGTGGTATTTCTTTAGGATGTTGTGCATCTCGGCCACATCCTCACTTGACACAGTCTTGATGACAAAACGCCGGTCATAGGTGGTGAGGAAGCGAGTGCCACACCTGCCCTGGCTGTCACTGTTGATGGGTGCACTGCGTGTCACTGAATTCTGAGGAGTCCAAATTAAAGCAATTGATTTTGATGAGAAACACAGTATTTTTCCCCCTTTTCTTTCCCACAGTGCTAAGAGGTGAACCCAGGGCCTAACACATTGGAGAAGCACCCTACTGCTGAGCTACCTCTCCATCCCTAAGATTCTGGCTTTGACCAAGACAGAGGTGCCCAGGGAGGACCCCTTTTCTCCTAGGGTGCTCTTCTCCAGATAATCAGAATTGCTCCTACCTTTGACCTCAGGACTAGCTCTGTGTTTGATGAGTGACACATCCGTTCTCACTCAGAGAACTGCTCTAAAAACTAGAATTGCCTCAGTGTGAGATAACAGAGTTCTAATCTTGACCCTCACAAGCAATATGGCCTCAAGTGAGCTGTTTAAGTTTCCCTACTTGGAACACAGGGAGACAGATCAAGAGGACCACTGAGTCTCTTGGGTAATGAAGCTTAGGAAAGATTCAAAAGGCCCACCTCAGGGAGCCATGAGTATGTATGCCTCTTTTCTAAGTATTGATCCCATCGCTTGACAATACCTCCTAAGGAAAGGATGATGTCATCTCTCTTGCCAGTGCCTCCCTCAGGTGGGCCTTCCTCATCTGCACATTAAAAGGCCATGGAAGAGCCTGTGCTTCTGTCCCTGGTCCTGTTCCCCATTATGCTCAGAAAAGGCCAAAGACGATGGGACATGGACACAGACGAGGGCATGTGGACTTCAGAAGGTAAGATGCAGGTAGAAGGTGATCCCTGCTACCCAGGTTACTAAAAACACACCTGTTGGCATCTGCTCACAGCGAGGTTCTCTGCCCAACCCTTCCCAATCTCTTGAAGTCCTTCTTGATCACTTAATACAACCTCACAAAATCCTCTGGGGGGGCCAGGGAGGTGGCGTAGTGGTTTGAAGCATCTATTCCCAGCAACTTAAGAGTAACTCTAGGAGGATCCAACAGCTCTGAGCGCCATGGCGCTCGCTCACACACACCCACCCACAGGCACACCCATAATTAAAAATAAAACCAATCTGAAATACAAAGGCCAAGTTTGATGACACACATCTTTAATCTCAGTACTCAGGAGGTAGAGCCTTGTAGATCTCTGTGAATTCAATGCCAGTCTGGTCTGCATAGCAGGATCTCCATAATAAACTCAAAAGACAAATGAACAACAACCAACAACAACAAAAAACCTGTGGAGAACCAGCACTGTCTTCACAGGGGCAGCAATACCTAGATGTCAGGAGTGCTGACATTCTGCAGTAAGGGTGCTAAATTAAAGAAGCATGCCCTATGAGTCGCCCCCCCCCCCCAAAAGGTGAGTAAGCAATGTAAACCAGCTGTCCTCTCCCCCTACCTGCCCTGTAATAGTAAGCCAGGTGGAGATACACAGTCCTGCGGCCTTGTATGCAGCAGCATCCGGGACTCTCAAGCACTGGGAATGCCAAGAGCTAAGAGTCCCCCCCTTGAACAGCAGCCTTGCTGCCCTCATTTCAGCCTTGAGCACAGCCATGTGCCCAAAAGGCTATTGGAGGCACGATGCAGACACAAAGAGGATGTGGTGAGACAGCCCAGGGACAGGGGGCAAACCACAGTGGAAGGAAAAGAGCAAAGTAACTTGGGGTGGCAGAAATGGCAAGCTATTTTCAGAAAAGCAGACTATTCAGGTTATGACTGGGTTCAGGGTTTGGTCTCAGCAGAGGGGCTGGAGGGACCTCAGGACTTCTCAGCCAGGGACCTTCCCTCGGGTTTAAGACTGGCACAAGCCTGGCCTCTCCTCTCTCCTCCTTCCTCAGGACACTTATAGCTGCTTGCAAGTCCTCCAGGGTGGGGCAGGGGAAGGGAAGGCTCTGGTCCCCAGACTCATCCTATGAACTCCAGCAGGTTCACAACAGTGCTTTCTGGGGTTTAGGCACTTGTTTGTGATCCTGCTGTGGTGTCAGCACAGATGATTGGAAAAGTAAGCTGTGGCCCCCCTGCTTAAGGACAAAGAAAATCTCCACCTTCACTAGCAGGCTGTGTGCTAGGAAAGAAGGAGCTCTAAGTGCAAGGTAGAGATGGCGCAGAGCCATGGCTGCTGAGTCAGACTCTGCTGCCCTGACTGACATTCCCGATGGGCCAATGGCTTCTAGGACAGGATCATGCTCTGAAGGCAGCAGTCGCCCTGCCCCACCCCCTGCCCTGCTCCCTGTCCCCCCCATCACCACCACCACCACGAGGACTGGGGTCATGTTCAGGGTTATGTTACCCTTGATGCCTTTCTTTGCTAATCTGTCTTACCTGCTTTTAACAGGCCTCATTGCTTGCGTGCTCTATCTCAGTCAAACTACCAAGGAGAGGGGTCTTCAGCCTAGACTGGGAATGTCAGACTGAAATGAAGTAACTTCTACACAGCTCTCTCCCGTTGCTCTCCCTTACCCTCCCCAGGGCAGGAGCAACCTCTGAGGCTCCTAAAGGCTTACCAGTCCTGGTCGGCTGGCACTGGGTGTAGGCTTGGACAGGGAGATGCAGTAGCCCAGGGTCAGCTGACACTCTGCCCCCTGCCTGACTTGTGGCTTCCTGACGACCTCATCCCTGAACCCTCCTACTAAGCCAAGACAGCTCCTTACCTGGTAATCCTGGTCATCAATGCCAAACCTCTCCCTGAGGTTTCGAAACACCATGGGGCAGTACTCCTTGAACTTGAAGCGGCTCGGGAGGTTTTCCCTGGAGAAAGCAGACACCAGCTTTGTGAACTAACACCAGGGCCCTTCAAAGTGTGGCCTGGAGAAATTCTGGAAGTGAGTCTCAAAATCCACATTTTTGTTTGTTTTTTTGAGGTCTCACTCTCTAGACCAGGCTGGCCTTGAACTCACAGAGATCTGCCCGCCTCTGCCTCCCGAGTGCTGGCATTAAAAGCATGTACCACCATGTCTGGCAAAAATCTGCATTTTCAACAAACACTATAGGTGATTCTAGGCAGGTAGAACTTTATACCTCATCTCTGTAAGAATTCATCGAATGGTACACTTATAATTCCTATGTCCTTGTTTACTTGTTTGTTGGTATGCTGTCCTTAAACCTTGAAAAGAAAAGAGTTATCTCCTGGGTGGTGAGACCCAGTGTATTCTGGGATGAGAGTGTCTAGAAGGCTCTTTCTCACTGTAAGGCCATTCTTCTCTGGCATACTGCCATGGAAGTATCCTGAGAATAGTTATGTCCAAGGAGCCCTGCCTGGATGTGTGAAGGTAAAGGTGGCTTGACCCAAGTGCTCACCTGTAATGCCAGCAGAACTCGGGGCTGAGAGTTCAAGGCCAACCTGAACTACCTACTAAGTTCCAGACAGCCTAGGGCATAGACCCCAAACACACTGGGTTTGTACTGAAGAGGTCTTCAGTCAGCAGACTAGGAACGTGGATTTTGAGTTTGTTAGTGCTTTTGTGGTCCGAGGGATCAAGCCCAGGGCCCCCCACAGCAAGGCAAGTGTTCTATCGCTGAGTTACATGCCAGCCCTGGAATCCTGTCTTTACAAAGCTATGCTACTCCTTAGTCAAGCCCAGACTCCTAGACAGAGAGAAAGTCCTCCAGAAATGAGGCTCTTCCTCATAGCCTCTATGGGTAAGTCGGCCAAGGGACTCCCTTCTGGACTGAAACCCTCTGGCTATACCACAATGCCAGACTTCCTGAAAATCAATCTACACATCTTCTAGAACAGCTATATTGTCTACTGCACATTACTACTGGGACTACTGAAATGAACAGAAGCAAAGATGAAAGACAATTAAGCGCTTGGATGTTCTGCTCTGGACCAAGATGCTCATGGGACGGGAAAGCCTGGACCAGAGGCATGTGATGTCTGCCCCTGGTGCTGTAACCTCTCAAACAGCAGGGCCCGAAGGCAGAGCTTGGTGCTCAACGTCATTACCCGAACTTCGCACTGTTGACTTTTCGGCTTTTTGGACATCAGACCAATGTCTAGAAGCTGACTCGACATTTTTAGAGACCTTCCAGTGGTCATCTCTTACCTAGCACCATTGAGGACCTATGCTAAGCTAATTTTTGTTTGTTTGTTTTGTTTTGTTTTTCGAGACAGGGTTTCTCTGTGTAGCCCTGGCTGTCCTGGAACTCACTCTGTAGACCAGGCTGGCCTCGAACTCAGAAATCCGCCTGCCTCTGCCTCCCAAGTGCTGGGATTAAAGGCGTGTGCCACCACTGCCCGGCTGTTTGTTTGTTGAAACAGGACCGGCTGCTATTCCTTGGGAGGGCACCTGAGAGGTGGTTGTTCTGAATACAGATCGCTTCTAGAACAAAATATCCCTACCTACTCCAGGTAAAGAAAGAGAAAGGCCACTAGGAGATGCTCTGAAATCAAGCTTTTCCTCTGGGCTGAGAGTCTGAAAATGGCGGGGTGACTGCCCAGGTGGTGAGGCGGTGGAGGCGAAGAACAAAGGACAGCAGGGCCCGGGAGGAGCATGGTGGGAGTGCCAAAGGTTTCTGGTGTGACCCGAGGTGAAGTAAAAGTAAGGCTGCAAAAAAGGCTTAGAAGTCGGAAGTGGGTGAAGGCCTGGGACTCCAACACCTGGAGGTGGAGGCAAGCAGGCTGCCAAAAGGTCAAGGCCTAGGCTACATGAGATTCTGCCTCAAAGCAGCAATAACAAGAAAAGGCTCAGGCTGGAGAGATAGCTCAGCAGTTAAGAGCACTGACTGCTCTTCTAGAGGTCCTGAGTTCAATTCCCAGCAGACCACATGGTGGCTCACAACCGTCTGTAATGGGATCCGATGCCCTGTTCTGGTGTGTCTGAAGACAGCTGCAGTGTGCTCATATACATAAAATAAATAAATAAATCTTAAAAAAAAGAAAAGGCTCAGAAGGCAGGTGTAGCGTGTCACATTTATAATCCTAGCATTCAGGAGGTTTGAGGCAGGAGGACTGCCAAAAGTGTGAGGCCAACCTTGCCCACACAGTGGGACTAGGGCCTCTCTGAATCCCAGCCATATACCCATAATCCCTGAGCTAATGGGGCAGAGGCAGGAGTTCACTGAAATTCGAGGCTAGCCTGGTCTACATAGTGAGCCCCATGCCACCCTACATAGACAAATCCTGTTTCAACAAACAAACAA
Source organism: Rhynchomys soricoides (assembly GCA_019843965.1). Lineage (NCBI taxonomy): Eukaryota > Metazoa > Chordata > Mammalia > Rodentia > Muridae > Rhynchomys > Rhynchomys soricoides. The sequence continues at coordinate 7,391 of JADRCH010009825.1, forward strand.
ACAAATGGCTTAGAGTAGACCTTCAATAGGTAAGAGGTGACCACTGGAAGGTCTCCAAAAATGTCTTGATTCAACTTCTAGACATTGGTCAGATGTCCAAAAAGCCACAAAGTCACCAGTGAGAAGGGTTACTCTGGGCAGCGATGTTGAGCACCAACCTCTGCTGAGGTTTATTCTCTCCCACATCAGTGGGAGAACAAAGGACTCGGCTACATCCAGACCAAGAACAAGCCCAGTAACTGAGATGAAGACAGGCCCCTGCTGCCGCACACAAGCTGCCTCAGCTCCCAGCATCTCACTTCTCTGGAGCTGGTCCTGGGTGAATCACCTGGGGTGCCCAACCACAGGCCCCAAGGGACACTGGAGGTAGGCTGATACGGAAGGGAGCAGAGCATGGGGAAATCACATTTTTAAATGCATCTTCCAGGCTGTTGATCAACTCTGCCAACAAGTGTATTTGGGACACAATGTCAGGAGCTTTGAGGAAGGAAAGGACTGTCCACAAAACCTAACCCCCACCCCCCAGAAGACCACTTACTTATTGAAGAGATGATTGTCCACCTTGATCTTGCTATAAGCTTTGAAGTCATCTGGCATTAGCATAACAGGGACAGGGACATTGCTCAGCTCATTGATCTGCAAAGCAAAGGTAAAGTGAGAGCCTTAGCCAGGAGGCCCCACCCAGCCTTGGAGACAGAACGTGTATGGAATGCACCCCCATCAGGATTCTCCCCCTGTCTGCTCTGCTCTTCTCAGACTCACTTCCACCTGTCCAGAGTCTCCTCTTCCTGATAAGGAAGAGTTCATAAGGCACCTATTCCCTGAGGCTTTCTGTCTTCCTCAGGCCTACCACGAATTTCAGTAAATGCCCATAAACCTCGTGGGCCTGCTGACTTCAGCTAGGCAATGCTGCATGGCTGACTTTTCTTTTCTTTCCGATGCTGCAGACTGAATCCAGAACTTTGCACATGCCAGGTCATACTTCTGACTGTGCTGGTAAAGATCACCTAGTTGACCTTTGGGGAGTCCATGATGGTACCCTTGTACACGACAGTTACTCAAACAGTATCTGTCAACTGTAATAAATGCATTAACAAATAAATGCCCTACACCCTCGGTGTATACTAAGTGAAGCCTTTGGTTATCTTAATACAAACTGAGGGACATTCAAGAAATTAGCTCATGGCAAGAAAAAATCTGGGTGGAACTGAGTGGGTAGAACTTGTATCTCCAAAGGATTAAATTTGAAGATCATGGGGTGTGGGGTTGCATGCCTTTAATCTCAGCACTCTAGAGTCTGGATATAGGCAGGGTCTCTGTGAGTTCAAGACCAGCCTGATCTACAGAGCTCTGTGCCAGCCAAGGCTACATAGTAAGACCAAGACTCAAAATAGACAGATAGACAGACAGACAGACAAAATACAATGAGCAGAGGAATTAAACATCTAGGCCCTGGTTCATTTTGACCCCCATGAGGAAAGCTGGACCAGTTTACCATGCACCAACCTGCTAATGCTGGGGCGGGGGGGGGGGGAAGAGAGGCCTTGCCCTAGTGTAAACAAACCTTCTCAGTGTCTCACACACACACACACATACACACACACACACACAGAGATGGCCTGGATGAGGGAGCTGGCTCCCCATTGGTGCAGTGACGACAGTGGATCCAGCACTTCCCCATCTTGTTTAGTCAATTAGTGGTCTAATTAGCCACAGATGTCCTCCCCCATCACAGCAGAGTATTTGACATTTGACCCTCAACCCAGCCGACACTAATGCATTCAGGATTTACAGAGGAAACCTAAGTCATGACTTAATGGACTAGGGGTGAAGGGCACAGCCTTCTGTCTCCCAGATACTCTCTGTGTAGACCCTCTATTATCTACTCCGGGCCCCATGTGGCAGGAAGGGGATATCCTACAGTCATTAGGACTCCATCAGGAATACAAATGGGGGAACTGGCATTTAATTTGCTGCTCCTTTTATGTTCTAAATCTTTTTTACTTAGAAATGTCAGATGATGGAGTAAGTTTCAAGTTAATTGGGCCAGTGAACCACTTTCCCAGAGCTGGTGAAAAGTGCTTTCCCAAAGCACTTATGGGTAAACTGAGGAAGATGGAGTGTGTGTGAGTGTGTGTGAGTGTGTGTGTGTGTGTGAGTGTGTGTGAGTGTGTGTGTGTAGGATAATAAGAGGGAAGGAGGGAGGGAGAGAGGGAGAGAGTGCAGCGCGTTCGTGCAATGTGGAATCTATTCAACAAAGAGCTGGCAAAACCAAAACCTTGATAGGAACAGACGGAAAAGCACACCCCAAGTAACTGCATTTATGTGAAACTCTAGAGCAGGGATCTAAACACAGAAATCCCATACTACAGTCTGTGTGGGCTGCAGACGGCCAGGAGTGAAAGGAACTGAGGAAACATGCTCCCCCCCCCACCCCCCCCAGCATGGTGGCACACCTTTAGAACAACCCCAGCACTATGGAAGTTTAGGGAAGAGGAGCTCTGTGAGTTCAAAGCCAGCCTGATCTACATAGCAAGTTTCAGGACAGCCAGGGCTACATGGAAAGACCCTGTCTCAAAAAACAAAAAACAATCCAAAAAGAAGCAGCAGCACATCCCAAGGTGATAAAAATAATCAAAGACCAGGAGTCGTGGCAGGTTTAGTGGCACCTGCCAGCAATCCCGGTACTTGGGAGGAGGAAAATCAAGAGTTCAAGGCTGACTGAGCTACATGAGACCATCTAAAATAAAACCAAGTACAAAAGGCTGGGCATGTAGCTCCATGGCAGAGCACTTGACTAGCATATATAAGGGCCTGGATTCAATCCTAGCAAAAAGAAGTACAAAATATAAAAGACCTATGTTGTTTGGTTACATGAGCCTATACTTTTTGTCAAAAATCAGTGTGCTGGGGCTGGAGAGATAGCTCAGCAGTTAACACTGACTGCTCTTCCAAAGGCCCTGAGTTCAATTCCCCGCAACCACATGGTGGCTCACAACCATCAGTAATGGGATCTGATGCCCTCTTCTGGTGTGTCTGAAGACAGCTACAGTGTATTCATTTAAAAACATATGTATCAATAAGCTATTCATTAAAGATTGTTATTCGCAGTTTTCTTTGATAAAAGCGGTTCTGTAATTCCTAGCATTCCCCACTGTGATGCCCTTCACTGGCTCCATCTTCCACTGGCCAAAAGAACAGCTGCATCGCAAGGGTGCTCAAGAGAGAACCTGACTGTCAAATCTGGGTCTGTGGTGGAAACTGGTCCATTTCCTTGCTCCTCTGCCATCAGACAGTTCATGGCTATCCCACTTCCTTTTCTTGGCATTCCAAGCCTCGCTCTAAAAGTTAAAGGAGAAGCAGACACTCAGACGGCTGAAGCGGGAGGACCTCCAGTTTAAAGCCAGCCTGAGATGTGAAAAAAGATCCTGGCTGAAAGATAAGAGTGGGTTGGGCTGGGTCGTGCCTGGAGACCTGGCAGTTAGGAGACAGAGGCAGAGACCGCAGGGTGAGTCAGACTATCACAAGCAAACATCGAAAACAAAGGGGCAAACCTGCCTTTAACTCCAACACTCGGGAAGCAGAGGCAGGCACATCTGTTTGAGTTGGAGACCAGCCTGGTCTGCACAACCAGTTGCTGTGAGGTTCTACACGGAGGTGAGGTTCTAGCCTCAGTAAACAAACTCATAAAAACATAAGACAAAACTCAAAATGCAGTGCAAGGCTCTTAGACAATTCTGACTGTTCTTTTTTTCCCCCTTGTCTGAGATAGTCCTGACTGGCCTGGCGTCTGATACGTAGACCAGGTTAGCCCCAAATATGGGCTCCTAGTACCTCTCTGCTTCTCTCTCTCTGCCCAGGTCATTCACATACACCATGCTGAGCTGCAGTCTAGCTATTCCAGTTCATCCCTCCATTAGGAAGAACATTTCATTGGCTCAGAGAATTCCTCCCCCTCAAGGATTACAGACCCTGCTACAAACTGATTCTGGAATAATACAAGACACAACTTGGTGCTAAGGCCAGGGCTTGATTATTTCTGGAACTAGAAGACTGTATATTAACCACTATTATTATTATTATTGGCTTGTTGTTGTTGTTGTTTGTTTGTTTTTCGAGACAGGGTTTCTCTGTGTAGCTCTGGCTGTCCTGGAACTCACTCTGTAGACCAGGCTGGCCTCGAACTCAGAAATCCACCTGCCTCTGCCTCCCAAGTGCTGGGATTAAAGATGTGCACCACCACTGCCCGGCTCTCCGAATCTTTTTTTAAAGCTTTATTTTTAATTACTCATTTATGTGTATGTCTGTGTGTGTAGGTATGTATATCATGCATGTTGGGCTAAAATAGGGTAGCAGACTCTCTGGAGCTGGCGTGAACAGGTGGTGGGGACTATTACTCATCAGGAGTGCAGGAAATGGGCCCCTGCAAGAGCATTGCATACTTCTTTTTTTAACATTTATTTTTATTTAGTGTGTGTGTGCGCACACACACACACACACACACACACACACACACACACACACACGTGTATATGGGGGAGGGGGAGGGAATCATTACCACATGCATTCGGGTTGCCTTCAGAGGCTAGAAAACTGTGTTTGACCCCCTTAGCTGGAGCTACAGGAGGTTGTGAGCCACCAGACATGGAAGCCTAGGAATTGAACTCCGGTCCTCTAGAAGAGCAGCAAGTGCTCTTAACAACTGAGCATCCTCCAGCCCTCTGTGTAACTCGTACTGTAATATGGTTTAAACGGCTGTACGCTGGCTATCTTTGGGTTTCAGTTCCATCCTTATTATTGAGTCTACAATGTAAGAACAGAACTTTTAAACTCAGATAGTGCAACAGCAAACAATTATATCTCACCTTAGGTTTTGTGGAGCCACGGAGACAGATGGTGACTCACTCTGGAGACCAGAAGTACTCTTTGCTCCTTAGTTGTACTAAGTTTTATATCCCCAGAGAGCTCGATTCGACTTCAGTTGAATTATTGAAATAGCTACTCCATGCATCGTTCTATGTTGGGGGTATGTGTGGGAGGAGGAAGGTAGAGAGCTATTGTACACACAAACGACATAAGACACTCATGCTCTTATGGGGATCATGAAACAAACCCCAGACAATCTCTCAGGGAGCACACAATCAAGTGGGAACATGGAGAGACACGGGCAGAGGTTCTAAGGGCAGATTCCTGGCCCTCATACATCAGGCTAGCGATCGGGAACCTAAGCCTCTCCCATCATTGCCAAGATCACTTGACACTGGAAGACTCTATAGTAAGATCCTGTTACACCTCTGCTTAAAAATCTTCCACGGTTCCTCATCAACCCAGGGCCAAGTTCTAACTCCTTAGCCTGGGATTCAGTACCTTTCCTGATCTGGCTTAGTCTCTGCCAAACTCGATTGACTTTAGGCCAGAAGCTCAGGATATACAAACAAAAAAAGACATCTTTTCCATTTGGCTGGGAAGACAGCCAGGGAACAAAAGCAAAGAGATGAGCGTCAGAAGTATAACGGGAGGTGAAAAAGCAGACTAAGGGACAGCTAATGCTGTCTGGCCGTGGGAAAGAAAGAGAGCGCCAGTGTCTAGAGCAAGTGCTGGAGAAAGGCATTTGAAAAAAGTCTAGGATGGGCCTCTAAAAACAAACAAACAAACAAAAAACATAGGAAGGGAATTCCAAGTGGTAGGGCTAACCAGAGCCAAGCCTCGGTCTCGAAATACAGTGCTTGTTTCTGGAGCAGTAAGAGTGTATGCAGGCACATGTGGGAAGGCACAGGTCAGAGGTGGGGGTTGGGAGGGGGGGAGTGATACAGCAGAGACAAGTAAATGATCCAGCATGCTGTGAATATTAATAAATAACAACTAACTGGACCTGGTGGTGTGGGCCTATAGTCCCAGCCACTTAGAAGACTGAAACTGGAGGGATCACGAGTTCAAGACCAGCCTGCACTGGGCTTCCAAGGCCAGCGCCCAAAGTTTTGAAAAACAGGTCTCTAATCTCAGCACGAAGCAGAGGCAGACAAGAACTCTGTGAGTTCGAGGCCAGCCTGGTCTACAGAGTGAGTTCCGGGACAGCCAGGGCTACACAGAGAAACCTTGTCTCGGAAAAAAACAAACAAAAAGTTGTCCTCAAGCCCCCCCACACAGAGGGTCATAAATAAATAAATGTTTTAGAATAAAATGAAGAGGAGCTGAATGGGTAGGATAGCCAGGGCTTTTTTGGTTTTGTTTTTTGAAAAACAGGGCTGAAGAGATGGCTCAGAGGTTAAGAGCACTGAGTTCAATTCCCAGCAACCACATGGTGGCTCACAGCCATAGTGAGATCTGGTGCCCCCTTCTGGCCTGCAGGCATATGTGCAGGCAGAACACTGTATACATAATAAATAAAGCTTCAAAATAAATAAGTAAAGTGAAATGAAGGGGCTGGGAATGTAGCTCAGTCATGGAGCGCTTGCCTAGAATACCAAGGTTCTGAGTTCAGTACAAGTACAAAGATTAACTGATTAGAATAACAGTGGCTTGTATTGACTAAATCCCAGGTTGAGGCTTTCTAAGATTTTAACGGCAGTGTATATAATGAATTTTCTTTTCTATGTCTCCCCCCCCCCCCCATTTATTAATTCAGTGTGCATGTGTGCCCGGGTGAGTGTGCAGGAAGATCCTTCATGGGTCCATTGCAACAGTTCTGATGACAGAGCAGACCAATAAGGATGGAGAGGACGTAGGGTTAGAGAGATGGCTTTGTGATTAAAAGCACGTTGCTCAGGGGACTCAGGTTCAACTGCCAGCACTCACAGTCTGTCACTTCAATTCCAGAACATCTGATGCCCTCTCCTGGCCTCTGTGGGTACTACATGCAGGCAAACACCATACACATAAAAGAAAAATAAGTCATTCTTTGTAAGGCTAAGTAAAAAGAATGGAAAGAATGAAAGCCCAGAGAATAATCCAAGATCTGGCTGAAGGACAGTCCTGCCCGGAGAGGCTCCCTGCTTCCCCCAGGGTGAATTAATTACTCAGGCCGTGTGTATCTTTATAAGCTACCTATCATATCCAGGCTAAATTTATTTATTGTTTGTTTGTTTGTCATGGGTCCCAAGGTACAGGTATATAGGTCAGAGGACAACTGACAGGATCCATTTTTCTCTTTTCTCCACTACATGAGTCCCAGGAACTGAATGCATATGGTCAGGCTTGGTAGCAGATGCCTTTACCTGCAGCAGAGCCACCTCATAGGCCGGGTAATGATTTCTTTACATGTCTGATTCTTCCACTTGGCTGAGAACCCTTAGCACATGATGAGAACTAAATGTTGCTCAATAAATGTTAAGCTGAAGGGCTGGAGAGATGGCTCAGAGGTTAAGAGCACTGACTGCTCTTCCAGAGGTCCTGAGTTCAAATCCCAGCAATCACATAATGGCTTACAACCATCTGTAATGGCATCTGATGCGCCCTTCTGGTGTGTCTGAAGACAGCAACAGTGTATTCATATACATGAAATAAATAAAAATATATATATTAAAAAAGAAGGAAGCTGGGGGTCTAAAGGATGAAGGTGAGCAGGAAGATAAAAACCCGGGGGAGACAAGCAGGACCAACCTCCCCATCTGGAAGAGGAGAAAGGTTAAAGTTAGCTGTTGAGGCCATGCCTCACATACCAGAAAGAGAAGAATAAATTTTACTTGGTAGACAAAGGGAACTTAAAGTTTTGTGACAGAAGAGATACCAGGAGATGTGCACTTGCTTTACTATCTGCATGGTCCTGAGCCTCTCTTTCCCTTTCAAAGCATCCAGTGCATCATGGGACACAGACCCGTTTGAATGCCAGGCTAAACACACCACATTAGAAGGCAAGTACGTTGCATCTCCCCACATAAATGGTTTTTGGATTATCCACATGATGAATTTCACAAGTCATAAGCATAAATAATACAGAGGCGAAGGAAGCTGAGTAAGAAGCAAGGCATGGTGGCGCACACTTCCGCACTGGGGAGGAAGAAGCAGGAAGACTACATGCCATACAGTGAGATCCTGGCTCAGAAGAAAGTAAACTGGATCCTGTGGAGGCGGGGATTTCCCAGCTGCTTAGGAAGACTGCAAATCCAGGGCCTGCCTGGGATATAGAGCAAGTTTAGGCCACCCTGCGCAACTTAATGAGACTCCATTTAAATAAAAAAAGTGGGAAGGGGGCTGAGGATGGAGCTCACTGGGTAGAGTATTTGCCTGGCATATACATACATGGCCTGGGGTTTGATGCCCAGCACTGCATAAAACTGAGAGTAAGGGTACATGCATGTGAATCGAGCACTCAGAAGGTAGAGACAGGAGTTTCAGAAGCTCAAGGTCATGCTAGGCTACACAGAGAGTTTGAGGCCAGCTTGAGCCAGGGAACAAGGGCTACATTGCTCCTAGTGGGTTGCTAGCCTTACTTGAAGGTTCTTTTTCTTCAGAGGCCTAATATGACACTGTATCTTAAAGTTAGAAAAAAAAAAAGTGCTTGCTTGCCTAGATTGAACAAGGCTCTGGGTTCATAACCATATCCCAGGACCACAAAAACAAACAAATAAACAAATAATCACAATTTGTTTTTAAGTGCACAAAGGGTTTAATAGACATTCTCAAAAAAAAAAAAAAACCCAAATACACACACACACACACACACACACACACACACACACACAATGGCCAGTGCATATGGAAGGATGCTTAACAACATTAGTTACCAGAGAAATGCAAATCAAAATCACAAGGAGATACTGTGTCCACCCACTAGAATGCCTATGCTAAAAAAGACAGTAGCAAGTGTTGACAAGGATCTGGAGCAATTACATCACAGGCTGCTGGCAGAAATGTACAATGGTGTAGCCACTCTGGGGAAAAGCTGGCGGTTTCTCAAATGAGTAAAATACAGAGTTACCATCAATTGCTACTCCTTCTCCTGGTGACTCCACACTTAAGTGGTTCCTAAGGAGACTAACGACCACCAGACAGGGCAGCCTTCCAGTACTGTGTTCCTTCAGAGAGTACCTACTCCTAATTCCAGACCCTTTGATCTGTGCTTCATCTGCTAAGACCCTGGGTATTTTTTTCTTTCCTCACTGGTGCTGCTCTGTCGTTGGGTCTAACATTCTCTCCTACTGTCTTTGCTTCCACTGAGGAACACCTGATCTTCAAAGCTCACCTATCCAGGGCAGTGCTGCTCCAGATCCTCCTCCCACCTGTCTTCAGATTCCTGTGGATCTTGCCCAAAGTCAATGCTTTTCCAGCTCCCTACTAAACTTTCTTAAAGTTAGCAAAGGGAAACAGGGACCATCACGCCCTCTTGCCCTCAGAGTCTTCCTTCAGATGCCCAGGTCTTTACAGACTTACTGCTTGCCCATGAGAAAAGCAAATACTATATACAATCCCAGGAACCAGTTGCGCGCGCGCGCGCGCACACACACACACACACACACACACACACACACACTTTCTCTCAGAACACATTCAGGATCTCTAGCAAGACCAAACCCTCATCAAACCTTGGTCATGGCTGAGAGAGCAAAAGGAACAAAGACCTGTCACTCAAGAACCGCCACTAACCAACAGAGCCTCTTGGTGCTGGGCAAGGAACTGTATCTTAACAGAAAACACAGGCAAGCTACCCTGAGTCAAAGGCTTTGGTCTCATGAGTGAAATTAGGGACCCGAAGTTCCCCACCTTCAGGCTTCTTCTACCAGCTCTCTGCAGACAGGATGCTTTCTAGTGAGAAGCAGGATGTCAAACAAAATCAAGGAGTGACTTCCAGAAAGGGATGCAGGGTTCACAATTTGCTGACCTAGTTTCCCTGGAAATGTCAGATGACCCCAGAAGCAGCAGGAAGCAAGAGGAACAAACTCTGTTCACTGTTGGCCTCCAGCAGTTTTAGAGGTACAAGCACCACACTACCCTGCCAAGATACTCATTAACCCCAGTGATGACATGGAAAAGGGTAAGGTGCCCAAGATGAAAAGGCCAACAAGGACCTCACATACACATGCACGCTTCTCTAAGGGATGTGGAGATCTGACACGCTGCCTTAGGCATTTGTTCCTCAATCTCTAGCCAAAGGCCTCTCTAGGTCTTCTACCAAATCAATAGAAAATGAAGTCTTGCTGACCCTGGGCCCCTGGGTCGTTGTTTGGTCTTGTGGACAATTTCAAGTGTTCAGAAAAATCAGGGAGCCTAAAGAATGAAATCCACAGGAGACCCAACCAACCCTTCCTTCCCCTCATTCTAAATCTGTGGCTGGTGAAGTTAGCACCTCAGGTCCTTTCACTTCCTCTGTTCGCTCCCAGTGTAGGAACTCACAAAGAAATGGTGAGAAGGCAAGGAGCAAGCCACTGAAAGAGAGCAGATACTAAACAAACAGCACATAAAGTCAACCAGCTAACGCTGTCCATATCCAACCTCCTGGTAGAGGCTGCTGCACAATCCCAAAGCACCCAGGGCCCAAAGGACCACTCATCTGGTACAGTAATCACCATTATCACATCCTGGAAAACCATATGATAGTCAAGGAGTCAATGTCTTTGAAACATCACAGAAGTATGGGGAAGATACATTATTTCTATAACCAAGTCTATACTCCCTCAGGCCTTGTGTTCACACATATCCTTCATCCAAGGGGACCCAAGACAAGTGTCTGTGGTTTAGAGAAGTCTCTGCTTCTCCAGTTGGTACGTCTTCATGAAGAAGAGGAAGAGGAAGAGGAAGAGGAAGAGGAAGAGGAAGAGGAAGAAGAAGAAGAAGAAGAAGAAGAAGAAGAAGAAGAAGAAGACGAAGACGAAGAAGACGAAGACGAAGAAGAAGAAAAAGGAAGGGTGTCCACAACCAAGGGTAAGGAGGCCTAGAAGATGGGAAACTTCGAGCAGTCACACCAACCAAAGGACCACGAACAGGAATATTCAGGCAAGCTAGTGCCACTTGCCCTGTCAACTGAGCAATGATCAGGTAGCCAGTTATAAGGGACAAGAGGTATAGCCATGCAACAAATACGCTGAGGATAGAAGCAGCGTCGTTGCAGCACGCAGGCCTTCCCTCGGAGCTCCGGGGTTGCACGGAGCCAGCATACGGACGCAGGAAGCTAGAGGGGCTGGAGCGAAGGGAAGACGGCAACGGCATAGCACGGAGACACCAGGCCTCGCGTGGCGAACGGGGAGTGCACGCCCGGCCGGACAGCGTGCACGGGTGGGCGGGCATGCAAGTGGCTCGGTGGAGGGGTTGCAGGCGTCACCCGCGGGGCGAGCGTGGCGAGGCCGGAGGGAGTGGGAGCGCGCACGGGGAAGCTGGTTACCGTGTGGTTCACCCCCCACATCAGGACGCTGAGAATCGGCTCGCTGGCCCGGAATAGCTTCACTTTCTGGCACACGAAATGCTTCTTCTTGGTCTTGGTTTTGCTGGCGCTGAGCGGCGCCACCGCCACCGCCGTGGTGCTGGTGCAGTTGGACGACATGCCCGGGGCGGCGGCGGCGGCGGTGAAAGGGGGGGCGGCGGAGACAGCGCACCAGCGAGCGGCCCCAGGCCTCCCCCGAACCGATCCCCACCCCCGCTGCCTCACGGAGCCATGGTCGCGCCCGTCCCGTTACCTCCCCACCCCGCCCCGGTGGTTCCGTCCGCCCCACGCCCCGCCCTCGCTGCGCCGCCCCGCCCCGGGGAGCAGGCCAGCCCGTTCCTCACCCCGCCCCCGGGCGGCACCGCCCACTGAATCCCGGCTCTCCCCTCCAGGTCGGAATGGTACGGCCCGTCACCGGGCGCTTGCGGCTGCCCCGCCCACTCCTCCTCCCCCGGCTTGACAGGAACCCAGCCGGATTCACGCGCGGGAACAGGGAAAACAGGGAATGGACAGCCTCGAGGCACTCTACAAGAAGGGCTTCCTGCTCGGACCCCCTCAAGGCCGGGGTCCACCTTTGCCTCCACCTGAAGTACTAAAATGGCGGCAGCACCACAGCTTAGGGAGAAGAGGGCCCGACATGAGAAGAGGCTGGGATATACCATCCCCACCCCGGGGGACAGAGGAGTAACGCGGCAAAGGGAAAAGGAAGTCCTGCCTAGGAAACCAGGGACCGCCCCCTCGCTCCACCCAAGCGTGGATCTTCCCACTCCCCTGGGCCGAACGCGCGCTCCACCCGCGGGGCACGCCCCCTTTCCCTGGGGCCAATCAGAAGAGCAGGCCGGGAATCCTAGGTTTTATGAATGGGCCGCGCGCCCACCCACCTGCCGCCTAGCCTCCTCTATACTGATGGTCAAGTTTAGACACCGCTAGTATCTGCGGACGCGTATTGTAATAATCCTTTCAATTCTTGCTTCAAGAAATCTTGAGCAAACTGCCCACGGTTTATTACGTAATTCCACTTGGACGAAGGATCTCTGTATTCGACACAAATCACAGGTCAACACTTAAGATATTAAGACTCAGTACCAGGCACGTGGTCGGTCGCTCTACACAGTTACAAAAATAAATGTAGCCTTTATTACCAAGTAATAAAATAAAGGCCATAATTAACTATAGCATAGGGCAGCAGGATGAGGTGATTAAATGAATGTTACATTGTCTGGGGCGGGGGGGGGGATGGACTGAGTTTTAAGAATTACAGTATCTGAAATTTTTTATTTTAGGAGGAATTAGGAACTGGTAGAACAAGGAAATGGCTTACTATATGAGTTAAAAGCACCTCTGAGGGCCACATGGTCTGTAATCACAGCTCCAGAGGCTAAAACAGGAGATCTACAGTTTAAGGTCGGCCACAGCTAGGGTGAGTCTGTTGTCTGCTTAAAGAGCACCTAGAAGTTCCCTGGTCAAATGAGGGCTTCTGGTGAAAGAATAAAGGAATGGCAGTGAAGACACAGGAGTGCCCCTTGAGTCTTGTCTTAGATGTTTACTTATTACAGGATAAAAGACCAGTTAGGAAGCTGGAGGTGGTGGCCAGTAATCACAGCCAGCAATTAATCAGGGGGCCGAAGCAGGAGAGCTACTACCATCAGGCCACCCTGGTCCAGCAAGGGCCCTGTAAGACAAACCACAAAGCTGCAGTGGCAGTAGTAGCAACTGTGTGAGGTCAGAGATCTGAAGTTCAGGGTCATTTTCAGGTACATGGTACATTCAAAGCTAGCCTAGGCTACATGAGACTCTGTTTCAACAAACATACAGCTTCTGCAGTATTTTCTTTTAGGAGTCAGGACATCCTGACAACATGGGTCCTGATTCCTGCCCCACTATGAGATTCTGAGGAACAGAGGAGAATGTGCACTTTGGCAGGTGTGTCCTTCCTGAAGCCAGTACATACCTATAAATGCAACCTAACACATTTGAGGAGGACAAAGTCAAAGGTTAGCTACCCCACAGCTAGATTCTGTCAGTAACCCCAAAGCTCCCCAGTGCCCCGAGCCAGAGGGAAGAGTAAGCCAAGATGCCTTACTGTTACTTTTCTGACAAGGTCATCAAACAAAATGTTCTCACAAGGCTTTTTAAAAGCAAATATGGAATTATACATTTGTGTATATATATTACACCATTACAGCTCAAAGCCCAGGTAGTTAGCAGTTCACTTAGGGCTTTCTGGTTCTGTTTTCTCTTCCAGCTTCTTTGTCACTCTCTTGGCTCTTCCTGGTGCTGGGCTATCCTGTCACATAATCTACTAAATAAAGTCAATGCTCATTTATCCCAGCAAGCACCGTCCATCTGGGTGGCTATGAAGAGATGCCTCTGGAAGTCTGAGCCATTCATTCAGGTGGGAAGGAAGAGGGATGACAAGCATCCAAGCCTTCCAGTACCATCCATTAAAACACAGTCAAAACCCACAGTGCATCCAGCCAAAGTTCCTGAGGATCCCGGAATCAGATCACATCAGTTCTTCCAAGGATGTGAGGTGTTTCAGGAGTCAGTGGACAAAGGCCACTTTGAACAGTGGTGGTTTTTCATCTGTACAGGAAGCCACTGGAACTCTTATAAAGAGAATTTTAAGGAGTCAGCAGCCTCCCTGGCAAATTCAGGCAAACCAGTAAGAGAGACTGTTCTCATCGTCTCATGAAGTTCTTCTCCAGAGCTCCTGAGGTCCGCTGTAGAGAATGGATATTGCGCTTCACCCGGTCCTCCAGGGAGGAGGTCGATGCGCTCTCCAGCTTCATGCGGCTAGGGAAGGAAAGACAGACAGGGGAACAGAAAAAAGAACATCTTCAACTGGTCAACCCTGGCAGAATCAGAAGAAACAGGTTTGTAGCCAGAAAGCAGCTGTAGAGATACAAGTTCCTTTGAGCCCACACAGACAATTTTCAAAGGACTCAACCTGGAACCAGGGTTTAAAATGTCCATAAGGGAAAAATCATCTGTTTTGGAAAACAAGTTTCATTGGAAAAAGGTTTTCTGAGCCACAAATTTTTAACTTAAAAGAAAGGCCAAAGAATTTCAGTGATTTGGGAAAAATACCAATTACTTCTTCTATGTCAAATAAAAATGCTATTATCTGGTTAGAAACTGGGATCAGTACCAAAAGTGGTCCCAAGGCTGAGTTCTGAGGTCTCTGGACACAGACAAGCAGCAGCAGCAACCCCAGCAGTGGGCCTGCTGCCATATGACCTCAATGGAGACCACGTAGGGGGAGCCCTTGCATGAACAAACACTTACTGGATGAACTTGCCAGACCGAGAGTCCAACCTCTCCAGCCTGTGCTCCCGCTCATCTTCCTTAGCGTGCCTCTTGAGGATATTGAGCCTCTCCTCCTCCCTCCACTTGGCATTTTCCATCATCTCCTGCCGTTTCCGCTCTAGTTCCTCCGCTGAGAGTTTTCTGTTGAGCACAAAAACAATCCCAGGTTCTACCTCTTCCCCAGCAAAACAAAACAGGACAGAAGCAGCTCAGCATGCAGGCAGGCCACAGGCTTGCCAGCTCAGGGTCGCTAAGAGGAGGAGCAATGACATGCCAGATGTCATGTCCTTCCTTCTGATGCCTCAGGCAGGTGATTCCAACCAAAACCTGGAAGACTTCAGTGAAGAATTTCATAATCACATTCAGTAATCGCTAGGATAATTATTTAAGACAACTTGGAAATAGACTGAGAGGTAATCAGGACCTAACCTTGTAACAAGTTTGTCACCACTGCTAAGAACTTACAGAACAAAGGACTGGGCCATCCACGTGATTGTTGCTACTTCACACTGCATAAAAGATGCTTACAAACCCATGGATAAAAACAAAAGCAACAAAGGCCCACAGCTACAAGTTGAGCCTGGCTCAAGGGTAAGGCTGTGCAAGGCTGAGGTTCTGAGTTCAAAGCCACAGCTCCCCTGTAAAAGTTGGGCATAGCCACACATGCCTGGAACCTTACCATTAATGGGCAAAACCAGGCAAATCCCAGGAACTGGCTGGCCATTTAGCCTAGCTAAATCACTGAGCTCCAGATTCAGTGAGCAACTGGGCTCAGGAATAAGGTAGAGTCCAATGTCCTCCTCTGGTCTCAGTATGTGTGAGTAGGGGTGTACATGATACACACATTCATGGATACAACCCAAGAATGTAAAGTACCACTTTGGGATGACACTAGATGCCAGCAACCTGACTTAACTTGACCTCAGAATATAACAGTAAATCCCTGGCACTCATCCTAAATGAAGTTACAACAACAAAAGGAAGTGATGAACCAGATTAGTCACCACTTAACAATGTCAGACATCCAAATCTATTGCTTCTAAAATAGGTATGTTACAATTTGTACATAATTTATGATACACAGACTTTTAAAAGTGTCCATTTGGAGAAACAAACTAAAATACTAAAACCTGACACTTAGTTACCCATGGTAACTATGCTTCCTGTCAAAAACACTCAGCTGGCTAGCCAGGCATGGTAGCAAACTCCTTTAATCCCAGCACTCAGGAGGCAGAGACAGGCATCTCTGTGAGTTCAAGGTCACCCTGGTCTACATAGCAAGGGCTAAGACAGCCAGGGCTACACAGAGAAACCCTGTCTCAAAACCAAAACAGAAACAAAAGCCATTTTCTGAAAACGGTGGCACTTGCCCAGTCACAGAACTTGGGAAGTGGAGGCAGGGGATGATGAGTTTGTCTGTGTGTCTCAAAAACAAAAACCCTAAAGCACAGCTCCACGAAATAAATACATAAAGCTGACTACACAGGAGGACTGCAGAGTTCTAGGCCAGCCTGGGCTTCAGAGGACACTTTATATAAAACCCGTGTGAACACATGTGTGCGTGTATATGTGGAAGGCCAACACCAATGTCAAATGTCATTCTTTAACCCATGCTCCACCATATTTTTCCAGACAGGTCTCTCACTGTACATGGAGCTTATCAATTCAGTTAAGTTGACTAATCAACAAGTCCCAGGGATCCACTTAGGCAGCGGCCCTGTATACCTAGTGAGCTATCTCTCTAGCCCTATTTTTGTTTATAATTTCGTTATTTAATATGTGTGGGTAAGTGGGTGGGTAGGTGCACCATGGTACATATGTAAAGGTCAGAAGACAACTTGTTCTCTTCTTTCCTCTGTATGGGTGTTGGTGATCGAACCCAGGATGTCAGCCTTGGTAGCAAGGCTTTACCAGTAAGCCATCTGGCCAACCAGATTTTGTCTGTCCAGTGCGCCTTATGAGTAAAAGCTGACCAGAGGGTGTGGCTATCGGTGTCCACACCTGTAAACACATCGCTTGAGAAGCTGAGATAGGAGACCACCACAAGCTCAGTCAGCCTAGTTCACAATGAAGACCTGGTATTGAGCCAAGTTGGGCAGGACTGGGGATGTAGTACAGCTGGAAGAGGGCTTGCTCTGAATGAACAAGGCCCTGGTTTGAACCCCAACACCACATAGACCGGGCGTATTGACATCTGCCATTAATCTCAGCACTTGGAAGATGGAGGCAGACTGACCAAAAGTTTAAGGATCACCCCTGTTTATATACTGAGTCTGAGGCCAGCAGCCTGCGATACATGAGACTGTCTGGGGGAAAAAAACAAACCAGAGGACTAAAGGAAGCCAGATACATTACCAATTTCCCTGCTGCTAGTTGCCTCCAGATGCAGCTTTATGAAATCCGAACTTAGCAGGGTGCTGACTTACCTGGTGTATCCAGAAGCATGCCGCCTCTGGTAGACTTCCTTTTTAGGCGATGGGCTGTCTCTCTCTTTCCTGTTTACCTTAGAGGTGTGCCTGTAATAGACACAGAGGGACAAGCCTTTTCATATAGGAGATTATTAGTATATACTAATGAACTCCATTAAAAGTTAATCCAGGCTGAGGCCAGCAAGACAACTCAGTGGGTAAAGGCACCTGCCACCAAACCTGATATCCTGAGTTCAGTCTCTAGAGATCCACATGGCAGAGGTCAGAACCAGCTCCCCCAAACTGTTCTCTGACTTCCACAAAAATGCAGTGGCACAAAAGTATACACACACACACACACACACACACACACACACAAATACATAAGGAATCTTTAAGTATAATCCAGGGCATCAGCAGTTAAGTTTCCTGCTAGATAAGTATGAAGAACCCAGCACCCACATAACAAGTCAGGCACAGTCCTGCGCATGCCTGCAATCCCAGCACTGAACGGGAAGGAGTCAGGAGGATCTCTGGGGTTTGAAGGCTTCCAGCCTAGCCAAATGGAAAACCACTGAGCTCTAAGACTAGGGAGCAGCTGCCTTGGAACAAGGTGGACAGTGGCAGATACCTTCTTTTGTCCTCCATACATGCACAAGCATGTGTACCCACCCATACACGTGTACATTCATTATACATATCACAATACACACATAAAAATATAACCCAAATAGGAGAGGAAATTCTGTCAGTGCATTATAGTCCTACAAGTGTAATTCACTGTGACTACACTGTGACTGCACTGTGAATACACCATTAATACACTGTGAATGCACTGGGACTGCACCGTGACTATACTGTGAATACAGCGTGACTGAATCATGATGGCGGCACTGTGACTACACTGTGACTACCCCGTGAATACACCATGACTGCACTGTGACTACACAATGAATATACCGTGAATACACCATGACTGCACTGTGACTACACCATGATTGTACCATGCTACACCGGGCTGCACAGTGACTGTGCCGTGGTTACACCATAAAGCACTGTAAATGCACTGTGACGGCAGAAGAAATAAAACTGAGATGTCTGAGGATGGAGGTGATGAGCCCCAGCTGTGACCAGGCCTTTAGAGTCACAGACTATTTCCCATTCAATTCCTATACATACTGTTTGCTGGATCTTGGGGACCGTGACCTCCTGTCCCGGGGCCTCTCTTCCTCGGTGCTCTTCTTGCTGACATGCCTGGGGGGTGAGGAGCTTCTTGATCGGGAATGGTTCTTTATCGCCCTTTGTTCAGTCAGAGAACCCTGCAGCCCCTGGTTACGGTCAGAGTCCCTCACCTGTATCATTAGGACAAAAAAATCAGTCATTGGAAAACCTAGCTGTTCATACACAAATGCAGTAAAGCAGGGAAAGAATGAAGGTTCTTTAAAGTGCCCAAAGTAATCATGTGACTATATAGCTGGATGTAGGTGTGTGGGGCATACCTGAATCCTAGTACTCAAAATGTTAAGGTAAGTATACTGTAAGTTCAAGACCAGCCCAGTGTGCATATGTCAATTATGTACAGTTCTTGGCAGGATGCTAAGTGCTCCAACTAGTGATTTCTCTACTTGGAGAACATTCAGAAAGAGGCAAAGGGCTCAAGCATAAGGAGCAGGCTTGGCCTCCAGCAGCCCCAGCCCACACTATCCAAACTCCCCTGTAATCTGCAGGTGTCAAGGGTGACACCCTGGACTGCACAGTCTCATAGTCACCCCCTTTGAAAAGCCCACATCTCTACCTGTAAGCCATATCCAGGGACTTTGGACAAAACAGGAAAGGAACTTCCCATCTTCTTTTGAGACCTAAGAGATGAACACATATACACATTAACTAACAGAGAAAAGGCACCAGAGTCCAGTTTGAATCTCTCCTGCTGAGAAGACCAGAGTATCCCGGCACCCAGCTACTCTTCCATGACTTGGCAGCACCCTGGTCTGTTTGGACTGTCTTCACTGGAAGAAACATCAGCATAGTCAAGTTTTTTCCTGTGAAAAGCCGTGGGCAGAGCTCTCAGCCTCAGAGCCTCAATACATTCTCCTCTCACCCTATGTTGCTATTCTGAGGACTAATCGTGAGTCAGCAGCAACAGAGCTGACTGTCCCTTCGGGAAAATGCAGAATGGGCCCACATGGTTCCATTAATCCATTTTTATAAAAAAAGGGAGAGACTACAGAAAACCCCCTTCAGTACCAAGGACACACACAAGCTGAGATGAAAGAGTCTTGTCAGAGTTCCCACCTAAGATCTGAGAGGCAAGTGTCTACCTATCCAAGAGGGCACCAAGAGTTACAGACTTAGAACTTCCAAGGGATCCTTATGCCAGAGGCCAAGCTCTAGGCCACAGAGTGCACACTGGCGTGTTCCCCATTGAGAGCCCAGTGCAGGGCGGCTCCTGGCTCAGGACAGGTGCTCAGTTCCTCCCGTGGCACGGATGGCTACATGGTAAGAAGGCTGTGCTGCAGGGCCCGCAGCACCTGCTTACCGGGCCTGGCCCTGCTCATCCCCGCCACTCGATCGACCGCCGCTCGGGCTTCGGTGCTTGTGCTTCTTCTCCTTCTCCTTCTCCTTCTTCTTCTCCTTCTTCTTCTTCTTCTCCTTTTTTTCAAGACTCATTTGCAACTGGGAAATGTCCAGAATATAATCACATGAGATTACTAACACCGCTGTTAGTACCTGGTGTAAGGAATGGTTCACATTTACACTGGCCCAGGACATTATCAAGGTATCCATGTTGGGTACAAATGCACCCCAGACACCTTCTGAAAAAATCTTCTGATAAGTAAGGAATCCACATTTTTTAAATTATTAATATTGGGAGCTGGAGAGATGGCTTAGAGCTTAAGAGCACAGGCTGTTCTTCCAGAGGACCCGTTCAATTCCCAGCACCCACATGGAAGCTCACAACTGTAACTTCTGTTCCAGGGGATCTGGCACCCTTATTCAAACATACATGCAGGCAAAACACCCAATGTACATAAGCTATAAATAAGTAATAATAATTACTACTGTTACCTCTATGTCTCTCTGGCAGGTCTGCCACTCACTGGTTAACTACACTTGTCACCAAGCCTGACAATTGGAGTTCAATTCTCAGATCACTCACACGCCATGGCACACACTCACATAAACATACACAAGTACATGCAATTAAAAAAAAGAAAAAAGAAAAAAAACTGAAGACACGTAGTTCTCTCCCAACCAAAAATAAATAAACCTTAATTAAGGTATTAAGGTTACACAGAATCACCAGGAAATAGTATCTTGAACACAAAAATTGAGGGGCTGGAGAAATGGTTCATCAGTTAAGGGAACTTGATGCTTTCCCAGAGAACTTGTGTTCTATTCCCAGTATCCACATCCAGCAATCCACAAAAGCCTGTAACTCTAGCTCCAGGAGACCTGATGCCCTCTACACCCACATATACAAGTAAATAAAAATAAGTCTTTAAAAAATGTAAGCCTAGTAATCCTGTCACTCAGGTCAAAGGAGGAGGATAAAGTTCCAGACTGGCAGGGGCTACAAAATAAGTCCTGTCTTAGCACAGACAGAAGTTATAAAAGGCAGTCCATAGGCAGTGGTAGAGTACACCTTTAGTCCTAGCACTCAGGAGGCAGAAGGAGGGGCCAGCCTGCTCTACAGAGCAAGTTCCAGGATACTAGGAAGAAAGAAGGAAGGGGAAGAGCAGGAGGAAGAGAAGGAGGAGGAGGAGGAGAATGAGGGGGGAGGAAGAGGAAGAAGAAGAGGAGGAAGAAGGGTCTGGAGAAATGACTTAGCACTTAAAAGCACTGGCTGCTCTTCCAGAGGACCAGGGTTCAATTTCTAGCATCCATACAACAGTTCACAACCACCTGTAGTTCCAAGGGATCTGATGGCCCTTTCCTCCCTCTTCAGGAACTATGCATGGACACAGTGCAGACACACACACAGGGACACAGTATAGACACACAAACAGGCACACAGTGCAGACACACACACACACAGGGACACAGTGCAGACACACACGCAGGTACACAGTACAGACACACACAGGCACACAGTGCACACACACACACACACAGGCAGCCATCCCCGTCTCAGTGCGCGTTCAATGCACGACTTACCAGCTCTTTGATTTTCTTCATTTTCACAGGATTGTTCAGTACTTCTCTTTTTTTCTCCTCCTCTTTCTTCCTAAATAGAAGAAAGAATTTTAATGGCTCTTTTGCAAAGGAAATTATGTTATCCTCCTCACCAAATTCTATGTAACGACTCCTTTTCAAGCTCACACAGCTAGCCAGGGCAACACAGTGAGAACCTGTCTCAAAGGAAAACCAAAACAAAACGGAAAAACAACACAAATCACATAGACACAGACTTTACACTAAAACCTACAGACTGGTGTGGAAACAAAAGGCTGCAACACACACACAAGAGACTGTGTACTGCAGAGGACACCCATGGGGTGGAGAGGACACCCATGGGGGTGGGGAGCACTGCGGAGTGTGGTGGTGAGTTCAACTGCTTCTCCTCTGGCTCCATGTTCACGGCTTCCCTCAAACTCAAGGGAGGAATCGGATGTGGACCCTGAATCCACAGGCTATAACAGTCCGAAAACAACCTCCAGTGCTTAGCCTAAAAACAGCCTCATCACATGGGGAGTAAAGACAGCAGAATGGTTCTTCTTTTAAGGAGAGAAGGGGGGGGGGAGGGAGGGAGAGAGAGACTCTGACTGTGTGTGTGTCTGTGTGTCTGTATACACGTCAGTGATGCTTGGACCTGGAGACATGGCTAGCAGTTAAGAACACTGGCTGCTTTTCCAGGGAAAATTCCCTGGAATTCAATTCCCAGAACCACATGGTGGCTCACGGCTGGCGTAACTTCAGCCCTCTGCTGGCCTCTGTAGGCACCAGGTATGTATATGGTGCACAGACGCACATGACACTAAAACATCCATATACAGAAAATCTATTTAAAAAAAAAAAATTAAGAAATGTCACTACTAAGATTTCAAATTATAATAATTTGAAAAAATGATATTTGGAAACAAGTTAGGAATGCACAGAAAATTAATAAAAAATTAGATGTGATAGTGCAGACCTCAGTATCAGAGGCTGAGGTAAGAAGATGGTAAATTCAAGGCCTAGGCCTTATGGACAAACGCAGTCTCACTAAATCACAAAGTCGGGCAAGGTGACACACATCAGAGGGTCAGGAGTTCAGTCATACTCAGCTACAGTGTGGATTTGAGGCTAGCCTGGACTACATGAAACTCTGTCTCACAAACAAACAAACAAACAAACAAGCAAAAATGAGTAGGGAGATGGAAAGAGCTAGTCACACAGCGTCACACAGTGTCACACAGCATCACACAATGTCACACAGCATCCCACAGCATAAGGGCCTTACATCTGCCTTCCAGCACCCAGGTGAGAGAGCTGAGTGAGACAGGTGTGGTGGCTCCCACCTTCAGTCACAGATTTGGATGACAGGTATGAGCCTGCAGTAGGCCTGGTCTATATAGCGACTTCTAGGCCAAACAAAGCTACATAGTAAGGTCTTGTCTCAAAACCAGTAACAACAGAGGAACGTAAGCAGAACAGCACACAGCCATAACCCTAGTGTTCTGGAGACAGCGGCAGGAGCATCCTGGGCTCACTGGTCAGTGTAGATGAACGAACTAGCTCTAAGTTCAGCATGACAACTCCGTCTCAAAAACTGAGGTGAGAGGGCTGGGTAGAGAGCAAGTTTCTGTTAAAGGAACTTGCTGCCAAGCCCGTGTGTGTTCAAATTCCTAAACCCATATGGTGGAAGGAGAGAACCAACTCCCAAAAATAGTCCTCTGATTCTGACATACACACACACACACCCCATGGTATGTATACACATGTGGGTTCACACGTACACGTGAACACACACAAATAAGGTAGAGTGGTTGAGAAAGACATCTAATACTAATTTCTAGTCTCCACAAACAGGTAAACACACACACACACATATATACTTTAATACATAAAGCACACTCATTCATAAATAAATACATAAATAATAAAAGTCAAAGAAAGCCGGGCAGTGATGGCGCTCGTTTTTAATCCCAGCACTTGGGAGGCAGAGGCAGGCGAATTTCTGAGTTCGAGGCCAGCCTGGTCTACAGAGTGAGTTCCAGGACAGCCAGGGCTATACAGAGAAACCCGTCTCGAAAAACCAAAAAAAAAAAAAAAAAAAAAGTCAAAGCAAGGAAGGGGGCTGAAGGAGAACGGCAGCTCACCTGCTGGAGATACACCTGCAGTAGGTGAGTGTACGGCTAAGGGAGTATTTACCTCATTGCCAAGAAACTAGCAAGTGTTTGTCACCTTGCTTCTAACTCCTTTTTAACTTTAATAAGATTTTTATTATTTTTAATATGTGCGTGTGTAGGTGGTGTGTGCACGCATACGTGTGGATACAGGGGCCCATGGGTGCTAGAGGCCTTGGATTTCCCTGGAGCTGGAGTTACAAAAGCTCTAAACTGCCTGACACGGAACTGGGATCCAAAATCAGGTCCTCTGTAGGAGCAATACACGCTGTTAACAGCAGAGACATCGCCCAGCTCCCCAGCCCACACTTTTGTTTAAGAGTCTGGTGGGTAAATCTAGGCTGGCTTGGGGCACTTGCCAGTATCTCTCCACATGGCCTACAGCAGGCCTCCTCACAGGATCCCTCACCACACAGAAGCACAATGGGGACATGGAAAGCGGGAGCAGCCATAGAGCAGGAGAAATACCAGACCTGGGAGCGTCCCCAGGGGTCTCTAACAACCCTTCTCAACTGCCAGCAGTACCTTATGATGAAGAGAGGGTCTTCCCGGATTTTGCTAGCCATGTCAAGAAGGGAGTTGGCACCCGACGGGGCAAAGATTGAGCCTGGGAGGAGTCCTGTCTCAGAAGAGCAGCCGGCTTCCGTCTCCTCCATCTTCTCAAAGACATACTTGTCAATGGGGCGCCCCAGCAGGTACTCATCGCGGTTCACCATGCCACCCGGACCTTGGTACATCCAATCCAACTTTTCTTCTTTTTTCCTGGTTTAAAAAAGAAATAGAGAGGGGAGGGGGTAGACACAGACTCACTCAAAGGGAAGCGGAAGGTAGGGTCCTGCTGAGCTCCACACAGGACCTGAGCTGATTAGCACTGGGCCCCTCTGCAGATTCCTACTGCAGGCCAAACAGCATTTCTGACTTGGCAGACAGGAAGCAACAAGGGCTTACAAATGAAGAGATACTTTTCACAATTCATGAGGAAAAACCAGAATCTTCCAGCTAAGGCATGGATCTTTACCTAGTTACCTAGTCTCTTCCACCAAGCTTATACATTGTACCTTTATGCCAAAGACAATTCTAAAATGATGAACACATTCTACCTCAGCACCCACAATGACTTCAGTGACCCCACACGCAGCTGAGCTCACTGCCTATCTTTGCCCTGGGCACAGTGTCCCCAGTGGGGTTACATGTTTGAGAAGAAAAGGGAAAAGGATCAGAGATACCTGTGAAGTAAGTGAGCTTGCACTTGAGAACCAAAGGAAAGTAAGCAAGTGATGCTTTAACACAAAAGGAGGAAACCAAATGACGTCACAGCATCATGCTCAAGGAGCAATCCAAATGACGTCACAGCATCATGCTCAAGGAGGAAACCAAATGACGT
>JADRCH010009828.1:0-15049 GCA_019843965.1 Rhynchomys soricoides
ACACACCAGAAGAGGGTATCGGATCCCATTACAGATGGTTGCTGGGAACTCAGGACCTCTGGAAGAGCAGTCAGTGCTCTTAACTGCTGAGCCATCTCTCCAGCCTGCTAGTCTCTTCTTAATCAACATTAATGTCCTAGCTCCAGCTAACCAGCATCAATTGTCTCTGTATCACAAAGGTTTCACTTCAGTGGTGTTGGTTTCTTCTTAATTCCAGCTGATTCTTCAGCCCCAGTTAACCAGAATGGCAGAAACTTAAATCAAAATAGCAAACAGTCCTGATAGAGTCTTTAAACTCCCCTCTGAAATGTCACAAGCCAGACCTCCATCTTCTGCACTGCTCTCAACATTCTTACCTTCCAAGCTCCTAAAAACATTCCAATGAGTTCTTAACACTGAATGGCTTTTCTAGCCCAAAGTTCCGAAGTCCTTCCATAATCTCAAAAAATATGGTCGGGTCTGTCATAACAATACCCCACTAAGATGGTACCAGCTTCTCTTAGGGTTTTTATTGCTGCAATGAAAACACTGTGACCAGAAAATACAGTGGCACCTTTAGTCATTCCGGCTGAGGCTGGCAGGTGTTTAAGGCCAGCCTGGTCTACCTAGTGAGTTCCAAGACAGTCAGGGCTACACAGAGAAACCATCTCAACAAAACAAAACAAGATGTTATTAAAGTTAAAAAGTGTTAAAGAAAGAAAGAAAGGAAGGAAGAAAGGAAGGAAGGAAGAAAGAAAGAAAGAAAGAAAGCAAGCAAGCAAAAAAGAAAGAAAACAAGCAAGCTGATCATGGATCCTAGCACACAAGAGGCAGAGGGAGGCAGATATCTGTGACTATTAGGTCAGTATGGTCTACAGAATGAGTTCCAGAACAGACAAGACAAGACTCTTTATACAGAAGAATCCTGTTTGGAAAAACAAAAAACAAAAAAACAAACAAAAAAACCCCCAACAAAACAAAAAAACCAAAAACGACCCCCCACAAAAAAGGGGGAGCGACTTGGGTACCCATTGTTAATATAGTTAAGATGAATATCACTCTACTTTCATGACTGTCATCCTACGCCAATTTAAGTTTATCCCCAACTAGCTTACAAATAAATGAGACTCAGACTATGGTTACTTTATTTGGCTTTGACAATTACTGGGGAGGTCACCCGTCCTCTCGTCTAAGTGCTGGCCTGGCTGTCTCCCCAGCGGTGTACCCCAGATACTTGCTGTTTCTCCAGGCTGCCTTTCATTCCTCCTACCTTCTCCTCCTGGTCTCTCCTTTCTCCTCTCTCTTCCCCACACCCCAACTAGGTAAGTAGTCAAAACCCACCCACCTCTAATCCCTCCAGTAATTGGCTGTAGTCAATTTTATTTAACCAACAGTTTAACATCCTCTTAGGTGGAAAGACAGATCTCTGTGAAGCCAGCCTGGTCCACCTGAGTTCCAGACCAATCAAAGCTACACAGTGAGACCTTAGCTCAACAACAACACAACCAATAGTGACAATTTCAGAATTTTGGTTTCTTTAAAAAACAAACAAACAAACAAAAAAACCCCATAGAAATATTATAGGAATATGTTTTCATTTTAATCCCGGGTGTGGGATATGGGATTGTCCACAGCAGCTGACAAGGATTTTCCACGTGCGTTGGTGGGGTGAGGGGGTAGGAGTTGGGGTGTAGGCATGACAAAATTTTACAGATGGTTTCTGGGATCGTGTGATGTTTGGAATTCTGGGAACTTTTTAGAGATTATGTAAATGCTGGGGGCCCAGAGAGCAGGGGCGGGTTGGGGATGGTGGGCTGTTGTTCGGGTGTTGATTACCTTGATTTTTTAAGTAGTCATGTGCAAAGAAGAAGAAATTAGATATCCTGGTGGTGAAGATAAAACTTGCCCCAAGGAACTCGATGTCCTCAGTTAGCAGGAGGTAGAACAAGACAATGTCACCCCCCTGGGACCCCTGACTTTACTCAGGGATTTCTTTCCTTTTCTCTCCTTTTTTTTCCTCACGTATCTAATGTTAGGGGGTTGAAAGGGTGAAGAACCCACAAAATAGCAAAAGACCAGCTACGACAAACAAACAAAACAACAAAACCAATATTTAGATGTATTTATTTCTACCCGTGTTTTTTGCACGTATATGTACCACACGTGAGCCTGGTAGAAGAGGGCATCAGAGCCCCTGAATTGTAGTTACAGATGGTTGTGAGTCACTGCGTAGATACTGGAACTGAGTTTGTACCCTCTGAAATGGCAACAAGGAGATTTTAATTGATAAACCATCTTTCCAGTCCCCATAGATGATTTTTTGAAAAATTCTATTGCCTAGTACTTTTTTTGTTTTGTTTTGTTTTTCGAGACAGGGATTCTCTGTGTAGCCCTGGTTGTCCTGGAACTCACTCTGTAAACCAGGCTAGCCTCGAACTCAGAAATCTGCCTGCTTCTGCCTCCCGAGTGCTGGGTATTGCCTAGGACTTTAAGTGTAGTATACAAGACCAAAACCCAAAATACCTAACACCCAGTTTACTGACACTAAATGCTCCCCATTAAGGAAAGTGTACAGCCAAGGTGTCTTTAGTTGTATTTTCTTATTTTTATTTATTTATTTATTTTGAGGCAGGGTTTCTCCGTGTAGCCCTAGCTGTCCTAGAACTCACTCTGTAGAACAGGCTAGCCTTGAAGTCACCTGCCTCTGCTCCAGAGTGCTGGCACTAAAGGTGAGTGCCACCAACACCCAACTCTATTTTTTTTTAAATACTTGCTTGTTAGATTAGCATACTTATTAAACATAAGACCATCTTGAGTCCCAGGTAGCTGTGTTTCTCCAAACATTTCCTCCATTATTGACTTAGATAATGGAGGAACGAGAGAGAAAATCTGTGTACCAATAGAAAGGTAAGACACCCAGGATGCTTTCAAACAGAACGATACCATACCGTCAGTCAAAGCTCTGAAAGCAAAGAAAAGGTATCCAACACATCTATCCTACACCGCCATCGCAGAACCAAAAGACTGCCCCTCAACCGAACCACAGATGCTGATGCTCCAGAAAGAACATTTCCCTAAGACAGTACCAGGCTGCTGGATACTGGGAGACCACTTGGTACTGGATGATGCTATGGGGCACTCCTCTGATGAATGATGGATTCTCCCAGGCTTTGGTGGCTTATTAGAGAGACTGTTTCCAAGTATTAACAGGAAGAGGGGTGGAGGGGAAGGAAGGGAGGAAGGAAGGAAGGAAGGAAGGAAGGAAGGAAGGAAGGAAAGTGCATTGTCTTTGGAGTCCCACTTTGAGCACCAAATTAAACTGTGGAAAAAACCAACATCATTCTGACCTCAAAAGGAATAAGAGGGGGCTGGAGAGATGGGTCAGCAGTTAGGAGCCCTAACTGCTCTTCCTAAGGCCCTGAGTTCAATTCCTAGCCACCACATCTGTAATGGGAACTGATGCCCTCTTCTGGTGTGTCTGAAGAGAGTGACAACGTACTCATATTCATTAAATAAATAAATTAATTAATAAACAAATCTTAAAAAAAAAAAAAAGGAATAAGAGAGAGTTTATTCAGGAGACAAACACAGGTGACCATGGCTTGGGAACACAGATTCAGTTTATTCTAATTGCCCCTGTGTTCAATATGATAACAATTCTATAAAGGTTTTATAGAAATAGAACAAAGGGGTTAAAGAGATGACTCAGTGGATAAGAGCACTGACTGCTCTTCCAGAGGTTGTGAGTTCAATTCCCAGCAACTACATGGTGGCTCACAACCATCTGTAATGGAACCTGATGCCCCCTGGTGTCTGAAGAAATAAAGTCTTTTTTTAAGAAAGAAAAGAAATAGAACAAAGTAAAGCCATAAATCAAGGCTTCTTCTTTTTTTTTTTTTTTGGTATGTTTGTTTTGTTGTTCTGAAATTACAGGCGGTCCTAATACTTTTTAAAGAGATTGGTTAAAATGCTTGGTAGGCAGGAACCTCTTTCAAAAGCCTGGAATCAGCTGGGCAGTGTTGGCGCATGCCTTTAATCCCAGCACTGGGGAGGCAGAGGCAGGCAGATTTCTGAGTTCGAGACCAACCTGGTCTACAGAGTGAGTTCCAGGACAGCCAGAGCTACACAGAGAAACCCTGTCTCGAAAAACCAAAAAAGGAAAAAGAAAAGCCTGGAATGTTTTCTGATGACATTCTTAGCCTTTGATTGGTGGGGTCTGTTCCTGCATTCCATAGGGATTTATCTAATAGTCACAAGGATGTGTGGTCAAATGATTGGCTACTTAGAGAATAAGATAGCTCAGCAGAATTTGGCTCTGGATCTGCAACTTTCCAACTGTCCATAAACACTGATATCTAATCAGTTAATCTTAGAATGTTAATGCAGGAGTAGCCGTTTTGCCGGAAGCCTGAGGTGACACGTGCTTCCAAGCTCTCTAGCTCCTTAGGACATCAATACCATCCTCCTAGATAAGAAAATGTTTCTTTCACTGTGGCCTTCAACCTATCTTTCAATCTTTTAAATAGTTTTATTTTTTATTTTTGTCAGAGGCAGAGTTTCTCTGTGTAGCCCTGGCTGTCCTGGAACTCACTTTGTAGACCATGCTGGCCTTGAACTCAGAGATCTGCCTGCCTCTGCCTCCCAAATGCTGGGATCAAAAGCATGAGCTACCACTGTTCAGCCAAATAGTTTATCTTACTTTTTCTTTTTTCTTTTTTTTTTTGAGATAGGGATTCACTATGCATCCCTAGCTGGCCTGAAACTCTATGTAGCCCAGGCTGGCCCCACAGAGACCTGCCAGCCTCTGACTCTTAAAATTGCTAGAATTAAAGGTGTATGGAGCCTGTTTTTTTTTTTTTTTTTTTCTAGATAGGGTCCTGTGTATTCCAGGTTGGCTTGAAACTCTCTGGACTTGAACTCTTGGTCTTCCTGCCTCTGTCTTCCAAGTGCTGGGATTGCTGCTTTGTACCCCAAAACTCAGCTTCTCAGCAATGTTTTATGTGTTTGTTTCGTTTTGAGACTGTTGCTTAGTTACAACCTTTCTTCCTTCCTTTCCTCGCCCTCTCCTACTCCCTCCCTGCTCTTTCATGCATATGTATATTTGTACATATATTTTAATTCCTAAATATAACCTGTTGTGTCCAGTCCATGCAATGTACGAACGTTTTTAGGCTTACCATTTTGAACTGGACCACCGATTCGTTTGCTCATCCTTGGGGAGGTCCACCCCTCCCACCTCCAGCTTAAAGCAGTTGCCTGTTGCTCTCTGTATGATTGAGGTCTCATGTGGTTTTCCCTGTTCAGTTTGGCATATTTGCTGGTGTCCTTGCTCGGTTCACATTTGGGTGGTCCTATGGGTGAGACTTGATAGCTTCTGATGTTACCAGGAGCCACAAGCTCACAGCAAACTCCCTGCTCCTCGGGCGCTTACAATCCTTCTGTCTCCTCTTCTGCAATGGTCCCTGAGCCTGAGGTACAGAGTGTTTTGTACACGTATCCGTTGGCACTGGGCTCCACAACGCTGCATTTTGACTGGTGGTGTTTTCGGTAATGGTCTCTGTTGCAAAAAGAAGTTTCCTTGTGTTGGGGTGAAGACTACACTTTTCTGAGTAAGTCTGTGAGAGCACTGGCCTAGCTCTGGGTTCATCAACTCCCAGGAAAAAGCCTTGGGCTCATAGCTCTCAGCATCAAAGACCTGCCTTAGATATTCTCTCTGCATTTTGGGTTTGGAGTACTTGTTACTTGGAACACATATTTTTTTTTTTTTTTCTTTCTTTTTCGAGACAGGGTTTCTCTGTCCTGGAACTCACTCAGTAGACCAGGCTGTCCTCGAAGTCAGAAATCTGCCTGCCTCTGCCTCCCGAGTGCTGGGATTAAAGGCGTGCGCCACCACTGCACATATCTTGTTCACTATGTTAAAGTACATGGGGGGGGGGAGATGTGTGTGTGCATGTGTGTCTATGTCTAAGTCTGAGGACAATTTATGGGAACTGAATCTTTCAGGTTTCATGGGAAGAACCTGCTGAGCCATCCAATCCACCTCACCTCCAGGTGGGCTGTGTGTTTCTTTTCTTTCTTTCTTAAGATTTATTTTATTTATGAGTACACTGAAGCTGTTTCCAGACACACCACAAGAGGGCATCAGATCATGCTGGGAATTGAACTCAGGACCTCTGGAAGAGCAGTCAGTGCTCTTAACCACTGAGCCATCTCTCCAGCCCCCTGTACTTTATAGTTACTGTTTACCAGTACAGCACAGCATCTGTTTTCTGCACAAAAGAACTGGCAGGCTCTTCAGCTGAGATAGGGAAGAGGAAGAGGGGAGAGTGTGGCAGACACAAGACAGGAGAAACTGTGGGGTGATCCTTTTGGAAAGGAAAAAGGTGATCTGATGCCCTCTTCTGGGGTGTCTGAAGCGCAGCAAAGTGTACTCACATACAGAAAAGAAATCTTTAAAAAAATGTTTGCCAACATTTGCTGTGTGTTACACACAGCAGCCAGGTATGGTGGCACATGGATTTAATCCCAGTACTCTGCAGGCTGAGGCAGGTGGATCTCTGTGAATTGGAGGTCAGACTGGTCTACAGAGTTCCAGCCCAGCCACGGCTACAATGGAGAAACTCTGCCTTGAAAAAAAAAATCCGAAAAGAAAAAGAAATTCAAACAGCTTGCCAGTTTCAAGCTACCTATGGAAGTTAAGTCAACTTTCTGATTGAGCCAAACCCAGCACACTTTGGCCATAACAGCTTCTTATCAAGTAGAGTAGCATCTATATCGTGGGAATGACCAGAATTCTACCTTTGGACCAGATCTTCCAAATGAACTCCAGCTGTATTCTCAACATCTGCCTCAACTGTCTATCCAATGTCTCTGCTCTGTGTGTAGCCCAGCGGTGGAAAATTCATGCTGAACTCCTGAGTTGGTACTGGATGCTGATCTGGGGCACTCCTCTGGTGAATGGTGGATTTCCCCAGGCTTTGGTGGCTTACTAGAGAGACTGTTTCCAAGTATTAACAGGAAGAGGGGTGGAGGGGAAGGAAGGGAGGAAGGAAGGAAGGAAGGAAAGTGTGTAATGACTCAGCAATGGTAGTGCACGCTTTAATCCCAGCACTTGGGAGACAGAGGCGGATCTCTGAGTTGCAGGTCAGCCTGGATCCCTGTCCTTCCATGTCTACCCAAGTTGAGATGGCCCTGTGGTACTTTCCTAGAAATCTTGCTTTTAGTATATTCACATATTGACAAGGTTTTGCTATTTAGCCAAGGTTAGGCTTGAACTCTTAACTTTCTGTCTCAGCTTACCTAAATGCTAAGTACTCAGGTACCACCTCAATCATTTTGTATGTATGTATGTATGTACGTACGTACATACTGTATGTGCATACGTATGTATGTGTGTGTTTCTCATTTTCACCACTGAGTATTTACCAGTTAATTCAATTGTGCCTTTATTTCTAGTCTGCCTCTAGGACACTAAACTCATAGCAAGCTAGAATCTATGTTTTCGTTGAAACTTTGTGCTGCCTCTTGACCGGGTGACATAGTGCTCTATGAAGTAAAGAGGAAAATCTCGACAGCTGTAAGCTAGGAATGCCTCTCAGTGGAAGTTCTGAGTGAGGTGGTGATTGATTCTGGAGAGAGCAGGGACAGTTTTGCAAATTTGTAACTTAAAATCACGGTTTCAAATTGTTGGTGATTTTTTTGTTTTAAATGTATGTCTTTTTATTGTTTAAATTCAATATAATTTAGCATGACAATATTAATTTTAAATGAATAAACAATTTTCAGTGAAAAGCAAACGTTATGTAAAAAGAATTTGGTAGCTTCTCACCACCAGAGGGGGTATAGCTCAGTGGTAGAGCATTTGACTGCAGATCAAGAGGTCCCCGGTTCAAATCCGGGTGCCCCCTTAGCAGTTGTGCATATTTTCTACGAGAGCACTCATGTTTTTCCACTCAATTATTTCCAAATCCGGACTCTACCCTCCCAATTATCCCCATTTGAATGTTCCCTGTACTCCAGAATCAGCATTGAGATAGGAGCTACCCCTCCTAACACAATGGTAAGTTAGGTATGGAGTCATGAACACATGTTTTTTGTATCCTGATCCAAAAAACAGGATGAATCCAGAAACAACGTTTTTATACTTGCCTATTTTAAGATATGTTACAGCCAGGTGTTGTAGTACAGGCCTATTAATCCTAGCACTTGAAAGTCAGAGGCAGGAGGATCAGAGTCCAAGGGAATTTAAGATTAGTCTTGGCCTATATATCAAAACTGAGGCCAGCCTGGGCTACATGACTCTCTATATGAAAAAAAAAAAAGACACGGTCTAAAGATATAAAAACGAGTGTCTTGGAGAAGTTGAGGCCTGAGAAAATATAAGTTCAAGGCCTAGCATCTGGAAATGGAGACTCGATCTTCTGGTATC
Organism: Rhynchomys soricoides; assembly: GCA_019843965.1. NCBI lineage: Eukaryota > Metazoa > Chordata > Mammalia > Rodentia > Muridae > Rhynchomys > Rhynchomys soricoides. The sequence continues at coordinate 8,408 of JADRCH010009828.1, forward strand.
TCTGTGCTTTGCCCGGAAGCTCTGCTCTGTCCTCTTCCTCTGTCTGCTCAGCAGAGAACTGTAATGGGAACTGGGAGGGAATGCATGAGAATATTCCCCTGGGGTCCTGGGATGACACAACCAGATTCCGCGTTTAAAATATCACAGCCACACCCTGACCCAGGCAGCATGCCTCTCTCTGTTTCTTTTCTTTTTCCTTTTTTTGGGCAAAACCTAGTTGAGGGGGCGGCCCTTGCTTCCCTGTTCATACTTAAGAGATTTCTTCCAGACCAGATACCCTAAAGCCATACGCTCAGCAGCTAGATACCTGTCCCCTGTCGAGGATTTGAAACTTGATAGTGTTGTGGTAACTAACACTCCAGTGATCCTCAAAGAGCAGCAGTCCTTGGGCCCCTGAATGATTTACCTGACAAATCCGCCAAAGAGCTAACTGCCAAGGTCTTCCTCGGGATCTCCACAGTCAGAAATTGGGGATGTTTTAATGTGCCCTCCAGGTCACTCTGGAGCACGCCCAAGTGTGAAAACCACTGCATTAACTTATATTACTTGGTTTTGGGGTCTTGTTCTTTTGCACGGAAGGGAGCTAATGAGTGCTCATCAGCCGGTTTCAGGTTCTCGAAGCGCTTTTCCTTGTCACCAAGTCACAAGGAAGCGTGAGAAGAATATAGAATAATAAAGAATGCAGAATGAAAAGAAAAGGAAAAAGAAAGCTTAGGTTGAAGAAGAGCTATGTCCGCGAGTTTCCTTTTTTTGGCCCACCCTTACCCTCACGGGACACACAACGCCAACCTGGGGAGTGACCTTAGCTTCTGAACCCAAAGTGTGGAACCATCCTTTTCAAATTCACAAGGGTTACCACAGGCAGAAATCTCCAGGACTCTGGCGCCTGTCAAATGAGGTCGCGCAACTTCTGCTTGGTATGAGAGTCAAAACGAAGGCTTTTCTGCTCAGATTATAGAATGAAGAGTGGCCTTCTTTTTATCTGTTCTAATCCAGATCTCATTTGTGGTGAAATGTATTTTTATTATTATTGAAGTGAGGAAAAGGCTCTGAGGGGGCACCCGGATTTGAACCGGGGACCTCTTGATCTGCAGTCAAATGCTCTACCACTGAGCTATACCCCCGCACCGCCTCCACGGTTGAAGCAATCTCTTTTCAGTATTAAGAGGCTGTTGCAGCTGCTACACAGGTAGAATAAAGGCAAGAGAAAAGAATGGAAGAGCAAAGGCAGTCAAGCTGAAAGCAGAGGATGCCTGGATCAGAAGAACCCATAGGAAAGCATCAGCGCAGAGGCGCGGGGAGGGTGAACGTCCGGAGGTGCTGAGTCCAAAGAGAAAGGGACAGGTACCAATGTGGGAGAGGATGTGGGCGGGAAGCGAACTAGCTGGGGGACGGGGCGGGGCAGGGGGATTTTCCCCGCAGGTTGACGCTGGGTACCCACGGGTTTAAGGAAAGTCCCCGAGTCTGGAGAATCCGTACTATCCCCAACCCCCTGGGGTTGACCCTCTCATGGGTAATCGGGCTCTGCCACAGTCGCGTCTGTTTCTCCAGAGCGGGAAGTCGGGGAGCCCAGGGTCACGTGCACCCCGAGAGCTCAGGGGCTCCAGTACCCCCGTCCCGCACCCCTCCCTGGAACCCTGCCCCCACGCAGTCCCACGTCGCCTGGGGAGCGCGCCTGATCGCGCGCGCCTCTTTCCGCGCCCGAGGCGCGTCCCCGCCCCAGCCAGTGCAGCCCCTCCTCCCCACTGTGTTTATTAGGGGAAGGAGGGCGGAGGCGGAGGCCAGTTCCCCAGTTCCAGTCGCCGTCGCCTGCACAGTTGCAGCCGCCGCCTCCCACCAGCTAGCCCAAGGAAAAGGGAACGCGCGCGAGCACGGGCGTCCACGCCCCAGTCTTTCACCGGAACCATGAACCCTAACTGTGCTCGGTGCGGCAAGATCGTGTACCCCACCGAGAAGGTGAACTGTCTGGATAAGGTGAGATCGGGTACCGGGCGCCGCGAGCTAGCCAGTGCCAGTGCAGCTCTCAATCGGGGGGAGGAAAGAGGGGCTGGGTCTTTGCGGGCTCTTCCCTGCGATCCCCAGAGCAGGGAAGGAAGACGGGAGGCGACTTGGGGTGTGGGGACAGACCCCAGTCTGGAACACGGGAGGTCCAGGGCGAGGTGGTGGGCAGCCACCGCTGGAGAAGGGTGGGCTCTGTGCATCGGGGTTGGGAGGGCTGGAAGGGCGGGAGGGCACCGGGGAACCAGGTTCCCCGGAGTGTGTGCAGGAGGCTAGAGGTGCAGTCCCGCCCCCCAGGCGGGGAGGGAGAGAGGAGACGGCCGCTCCCTTTCCCCGCGGCGGCCAGCGCCAAGTAGGCGGAAGCGCGGGGCGCTGGGGGAGGGGGCGGCGGGGGCGGGGCGGAGGCTGGGGCCAGCGCTACCCGCCGGGCTTGGGCTGCTGGTAGCCTGGCTTCCTGGCTTGGAAGCTGCGTCGGGTCCTACGTCCAGCTAATGTCAATTGTGGTGAAAGGGATTTAGGGGCAGCACTGGAATCTCATTGCGAGACCTCCTCTTTTGGACGACCTGCTGGTCCCCTTCTTGCTGGTTTTGTGGTTGGGGAACCCGCAGACCTCTTTCAGTTGCTTTCCCAACCCCCAATTCAAACTGCAAGCCGCTCCGGGTGCTGGACTGCCCTGTCGGAGCTGGGCGGGGTGGGGAGTGGGGAGGACGCTTCTTGGAGACCTGAAATTGTGCTCAGCCTGGAGACCGGCTTAGAGAACAAAGAGCTAACTTTTCAGAGCTGTTTTCTCCGATGGAGGGTGGGATTGGTCGAGTTCTGGGAAAGCAGAGGAAAAGGAGTTTTTTAAGAGGAGGGAAGGGTAGCCTTCTGGAAATTAGCTGGCCCCTAGGGGCTCTTACGCATCCCCCGGCCCAGGCTGGACTCGATCATCTGTTTGCCATTACACTTTTGCAAGGGGGACTGAAGTGTAGATCTGGGTGTTTCCGGTACATTTTGAGGTGGGATCCTCCTGCCTTGCTGTGAACCCCCTAAAGTCTAAGGCAACCGGTTTCTTCTCTGTGTCTTCCTCTGCAGGGAAGCCTTTTGGCTCCTCATAGATACGTGGTACCTAGCTCTCCAAGCTGGATCTGAGTTTACTTACTCCGTCCTTTATGGCTGAACTGGCCAGAGGCAGGCGCCTGAAAAAGGCGATCTAGTTTTGTTGGAAACGGATACTTTGTTGGATACTTTGTTTCTCCCGGGCTAGGGTTAGTTCCTTCTTAGGAACCTTTGGACAGCCCCCTGCCCCCTCCGCCCTGGTCCAGCTCAGGAGGAGGGGACTTGTGGTTTTGAAACATTTGAACTTTTTCCTGAGGAAAGAGACTTGGGGCTTGGCTAGGTCCCAGGACAGGAGGAGCTTAAGGGAAGGTGATGGCCTGCCCAGTCACTGTACCAGCCTCTGGACTTGTGCTTGGCACTCCTAGATGAAGACCACCTCCTCCCCCCCAACCTCCCCCCAAAAAAGAAATCATGTCCTTACATGAGGGTCTTTGTCGTTCTTGGGTTCAGATTAATTTTGACCCCTGCATTTGCAGCTCCCTGGGCCAGCAAGTGGGCTCTCCTTATGGTCCCCAGTAATGAACGGGGAGGGGCAGTGAATGATGGAAGGATTTGCTAGCTTGGTGGTGGTGGTGGGAGACTTGATCCTAGTTCCAGGTCTGTGCCCATCAACTTTATGAATGGTTCTGGGCCTCAGTATTCCCTGTCTGTCTGGGATGAGTATGGATGATGTCACTGCCTTAGAGGTAGACAGTGCAGGGAGTGTGGTCAAAGCTGGTCTTTTTCCTCTCTTTTCTGTCCAGCACTTCCACCACCCTCCTTGTAAAGACCTTCAGTGCTGTGTGTCACAGGGAAGGAAGGGGGTGGGGATTTTATGTGATAACTTGTCCTTGCCAGAAGAGGATATTGAGGTCGGGGTTGCCCTGGGAAGTGGGAGTGGGTGATTTTTTCCTGGTTTTAGAACTCCCCCTAGCGGAAGTGGTCCTAGAGAAACATCTGCCTTCCACGCCCATCCCCCACCCAGACTGGAAAATCCAGGTATTCTGTCTCTTCCTTCCATGCCCTGCAGGCAATAGGAAGCTAGAACTGGAACCCTGGAGAACTCTGGGCCCAGACCTGGGTGTGGACAAAGTTCAATCCCATAGGCAGGGTTGCTACCCAACTTTCCAAGGCTTCTCTACAGTCTGGGAGAATCATCTTAGACTGGCCTGATTTACTGCAGTCCCCTATGGCATGCAGCCTGCAGCATGGCTAGAGCGTAAGCTAAGTTGTTCTTAATGTTCAGTCTTTTCTCCTACCTGAGCCTTATCTCTCAAAGGCATATGTGGGTAAACCTTGTCACCAGTGAAGGCCACTCTGTCCCCAACCCCTAGTACCAGCCTGCTCTGCCTACTGGTTAAATATGCAGTGCTGAAGACCGAGTTTGAGGAAGGAGGCTGAGGTTTGTTTCCCTAGAGGGTTTCTGGGATTAGAGCAGGAAAGAGAACTAGGGTGACCTCATTCATTTAGCAAATATTTATTGAACACTTACTTTGTATCCAGTGACCTACACTGTTGGGTCCCACATCTTTCTCTTTCTCCCTCAGCTTCTAAAAACAAGTGGAAACGGTCAGGAAGGCTAAGGGCTTGGTCCACCACTTGGTCCACAGTGGTCTCTAGGACCACTGTTGCTTTGGAATGTCCAGTTACAGAGGGTCTCCTGCCTGAATGGCTCTGAATGTACTCTCTTCCCTAGAGGGAACAAAGTCTGTATCGCTGTGAATAACACTTTTGTTGCTGCTGTTTTATTTTATGTGTATGGATGTTTGCCTACATGTATGTCTGGGCACCATGTGTGTGCTTGGTGTCTGAGGAGGCCAGAAGAAGTGTTGCCTGGGTCTGGAGTTACAAAATACTGAAGAGCCAGCCACCATGTGGGTTCTGGGAATGGAACCAGAACCAAAGACTTTCTTTTAACCACTAAGCTGTCATTCTAGTGTCCCCCACTCCCTAACTTCCAGACCCCGGTTTTGTTGTTGTTGAAGGTTTGGAATACCCTGCAATCACTTCAGGACTGGCCATGTATATTAAGGTACTACGTACTAAAGTGCACTGAGCTGGGCAGCCAGACAATCCAGAAGGGATAGCTCCTGTAATCTATGAGCCCTATAAGCTAGCGTGTCTAGCCTTTTGACATTGGGACATGACACTGTCATCTACAAAGTTCTCTAGAGAGAAATATACAATCACATTGCTCAAATTGAAAAAAAAAAAGTCTTGAAATATTTTAAGTAAGTTTCAAGTTTGTAGTATTGGCCTTACATTCTGGCCTTACCCAGTCCCTGACTTGGGTTTGGAATTTGCCTGCCTAGAACAGGAGGCCGGTAGATGGGATGTCCCTCTCCTTTTAGCCAAGTTTTATCTTTCTGTTTTTAAAATCCTCCTCCTACTTCATCTTCCTCAGTGCTGGGATTGTAGTCATATGTCACTATGACTTACAAAGTGGTTTTTTTTTAATCTTTTGAAACAGATATATATATATATATATAAATCAGGTTATTTTGGATTTCCCGATTCTTTCTTACTTCCGCTTTCCAAGTGCTGGCGTTCTGTCGCCATATCCAGTTTTGTCTTGCTGAGGATCAAACCCAAGGTTTTGTCATTTCCTGTAAGGCAAAGTCCTTTTTCAACTAAGCTACTGTCCCAGCTTCCAAAATTCAGGCTTTTTTAGGACTTCTGCTGGAATATATTTGCAAAAAAAAAAAAAATTTTTTTTTTAAAAATTTATACTGTCTTTTTTTCAAAAGTAGAGTCTACTCAAGCCGCATGGTGGTATATATCTTTAATCCTAGCATTTGGGAGGCAGAGGCAGGAGGATCTCTGAGTTTGAGACCAATAGCCTGGGTTACATATACAGTGTATTTCTAGGCCAGCCAGCGCTACATAACGAAACCCGTTGTGTGTGTGGTAATGGTGGGGAACTGGGTCCCACCCTTCCGTATCCTGTCTGGAGGAATGTGTTGGGCCTGGGATCCGGAGGCCTGTAGCTCCGGGAGTTCCAAGTTACTAGAAAGGAATTGTGGAAGTGTTTGGACTAAGCTGGAGGGCCTGAGTTAGGTTGATAACCTGGGTCAGGGTGGTGCTAGTGTTGACCTTAAAGAAGGGACAAACCCTGACTCTAGGCTACAGGAAGGGAGGTGTCTCATGCTCCAGCCCTGAGTCACTGCCACCCTAGGGAGCAGATGACAGGCTGTAGGTACAGAGACCTGAATGAAGCTCCTCTCCTTAGAGTCATGGAGCCATGGGGTCTGGCTCAAGTGAGTGGCATCCTTGTGGGACTTCTGCACCCTGGCTTGTTTGTCTTTTTGCAGTATCCATTTTCCAAAATGCATTTCAGGCAGGTGAAGGAAGAAGGGTAGTTATACCTGGGGTCTGACTGAGCTGCTTGACCTGTGACTAGGGCATTTGAGCTGCATGCCTCCAGGTGTGATTTGCTTCTTCAGTTACAAGTCCTAGGAATGTATTTCTGTCCTGGACCTTGTAAGCAGGTCTGCGCTTGCTGTGAACCAAAGCTCCCAGAGCCAGGGGAAGAAGGCAGTCAGACCCTCTTGGGATAGGGCTGTTTTC
>JADRCH010009829.1:0-27182 GCA_019843965.1 Rhynchomys soricoides
AGGAAACCAAATGACGTCACAACATCATGCTCAAGAAGGAAACCAAACGATGTGAAAGCATCATGCTTAATGTTGTTTCTTTCCTGTGAGAAGAAAACGTGGTTCTAAATGGAACCTTTATGTGACAGGAAGCTGAACTCTTTTTTTTTAAGTGTAATTTTATGTGTATAAGTGTTTTGCTTGCATGCATGCCTGTGTGTGTACTGTATGTGGTACCTCAGAGGCCAAAAGAAGGCACTGGATTCCCTGAACATTTTTAATAAAAATAATTTAAAGGCAATACAAACATGACCATTTGTAACTTTTTTGGCTATTAAAAGGATCTGTTTGGAAAAGCATTAGTCTGTAATTAAGAACTGACTGTGGCTGTTGGGTCACACTGCAAATAGCTTACCAAGATTACCCATACTGCTAGAGTCAAGACAGAAGATCACAGTGAATGCCAGCTTCTGGCAGGCTGTGGAAGACTACGAGGGAGGGTGGTCTTTACAATGGGTGCCACAGACTGGGCTTCCAGGTAATCACAGGCTTTCTTAATTCTCCTGTGCAAGTAAACCACAGTCTGGGAGGGAGTCTGGCCATGTGAAGACTAGAGCTCCAGGGAAGAGCTGTTCCAGGCTGGCTGAGCACGGCCAACTTTCTTAGCCACACATTTCTACCTCCCCAAATGCTCGGATTACAGCCTATGCCACTACACCCAGTCCACGCTGCACTAGGGAGCAAACCCAGGGCTTTGGGCATGCTAGGTAAGCACTCACAGAAATAAGCTCCTGGGTTTTAATTTTCTTAAAATTTTTTGTTTACCATTAGTGCGTGTGTATTAACAGGGAGGAGCATATACGTCATAGTGGCATGTGAAGGTCAGAGAGGACAACTGTCAGGAATCTGTCTCTCCTTCCAGGGTCATCTGGCAAGTAGCCAAGGCTGGGTTTGAACTCCTAACCCTTCTGCCTCTTCCTCCCAAATACAGAGATTGCAGGCGTGTACAATCATGCCAAGTGGATTTGTTTGTGACAAGACCTTTTTTTAAAAATGTGTATGTGTGAGGGAATGCGGTGTATGTGTACACACATGGATCCCTGACACCTGTGGAGGCCAGAACTAGAAGAGGCAGTTGTGAGCTGTCTAACATGGGTGCCGGGAAGGGACTCGGGCCCTCTGCAAGGGGACTGCATGTCCTTAAACTCTCAGCCATCTCTCTGTTCCTGAACTAACCATTAATTAATTAATATGTATATACATGAACAACGTGCACAAGGTACTCGAGGAGGCCAGAAACAGGCATGGGAACTCTTTGACCTAGAGTTACAGGTGATTGTGAGCAACCATGTTGGTGCTGAGAACTAAAGCCAAGTTCTCTGAAAGAGCAACAAGTGCTTTTAACCAGTGAGACACATCTGCAGCCCTTGTTACTGTTGTGGTGTTTACTTTGTTTCTGAAGGGTTTCATTGTTATCTAGGCTAGCCTCAAACTTGAGATGCTCTTGCCTGGGCCCCCAGTTTGTTTCTATTTGTTGGTTGGCTGGTTGGTTGGTTGGTTGGTTGGCTCTGGTTTTGAGACAAGGGCTTCCTATACAGTCTTGGCTGGCCTGGAACTGGCTATGTAGACCCTGTCAGACTCTAACTCATAGACATCCTCCTGCCTCTGCCTCCTGAGTGCTAGGATTAAAGACAAGTGCCACCACACCTGGTTCTCTCAAGTCTTGCTATGCTGTCCAGGCTAGCTCTGGATTCCTGGTGCCTACAAGGTTCTGTGCTCTGCCTCCTGAGTTCTGACATTTACCACAGCACCTATCTGAGGGAGAGAATTTTAAAAGCACATGTTTCACTAAAGAAAAACAACAAACCTAAATAAAGAGCATGTCTGAGATGACCGCCACATTGCACCTTGTGTGCCTGCTACTCATGGGGCCAGTAAATAAGTTATAGTTATTTACGTGTAAGCAGTTTCTCCTCACATTTCCTATGCCAGAGAGATGAGTAAGGCCAGAAAGATGGAAAAGGGTTGCTCAGTGGCTACCACTGAGGCTCGAAGATCAACAAATCGTGCAGTGTGTAACCAAGTGACTGACAGACACTTAGAGACCCCAGGTAGAACTGCCTGGTCTGTAGCTGCATGCACAGAGCAATGGGTTTTTGAGGATAAACTGAAGATCAATTAGCATGTCAGCTGCTGCCTGACAGCTGAAGAATCTCACTGAGCAAAAAGGGGCCATGTACAGTTCAGATGAGAGGGAAGCTTGCCACTAACTGAAGGGGGACTGGCAAGAGAGCCAGAGGCCTGCAAGTAAAGAATGAAACGCTGCTGGGGAAAGAAACTGAGAGAGGAAGGCACACACTCTTTGCCCTTGAGATATTGTCTTACCATGTAGCCAGCCCTTGTGAGTGTTTGACCCAGTCTTAACTCACCCTGGCCTAAAATATATCTGAGTGGTGGAGTACTTGCCCAACATGTATGAGGCTCTGAGCTTAATAAATGAGAGAGAGTGGGTGGGGGAGTCCAGGGTACTGATGAGTTCTAGAGCTGGGCTCCAGAGACACATCACAGAACTTGGCTTCTGGGGAATTAGCCAGAACTGGGGAATTCTGGACAGGCTGCTTCTGTACCTTCATCTCTAAAACACAGCCGTCAACCACTGCCTTTCACTATTTCCCCAAGGCTTCAAATGAGAAACTATTTGATGAGAAAGCATGTAAAAACAGAGTAATGGTCCTCTACATTTTTGGTTTTGCTAACATGGAGGGTATAGAGCGGGTTCTCCATTAAACCTCACTCAAGGCGATTTTAAAATATACAGATGGCACATGATGGCAGAGGCAGGAGGAGGAGCAGGAATTCAAGGGGTTCTACACTACAGCATTTGAGGCCTGCATGGGTTATGTAAACTATCTCAAAAGAACAAACAAACGGGGCCAGAATTGCCACCAAGCCTGACATCGTAAATTCAATCTCTGGAAACCACATGGAGGAATGAGAGGCACAACTCTAACAAGCTGTCCTATGATTTCCACACGAGTGACATAGAACACACACACACACACACACACACACACACACACACATTGGGGATTTGGCTCAGTGACAACAGTGCTTGTCTAGCAAGGACATGGTCCTGAGTTCAGTCCTCAGCTCTGGGGTTGGGGGGTTACAGAAAAGGCCAGAGAAGCCCCACCACAGATCCCCCTTGTCTCCTGAAGTCCTTTCTACCCTACAGGAACCGGATGAGATAGGACTGCCCAGCTTTAACTATTTAATGCAGGAGCCAAATATCACTGTGTAGGGACTACAACCATGTGAGCCTATGAGCCTATGAGCAAATACTAAGATGATACGCTATGGCTCTGTCATAGACTACTTGCCTAGCATGCGTGAGACCTTGGGTTTGATCCCTAGGTCTGAAAGGAATTTGGAGATTTACAACATTATGTATATGAGAGGTCTTCTTTGCACTAAGAACAATGCACTACAAACATAGAAAAGATCATCTGAACCTGGGCTAGAGAGATGGCTCAGCAGTTAAGAGCACTGCCTTTTCATCCAGGGGTCGTGAGTTCAGTTCCCAGCAACTATATGGTGGCTCACAACCATCTGTAATGGGATCTGATGCCCTCTTACACCATCAGGTGTACATGCAGATAGAGCACTCATACATATAAATAAATAAATCTTAAAAGATGACCTGAACCACAAGAGTGGAATGAATCATTAAATCAATGCTGCTCAATTAGATAAAGTCAAAGCATATCACTATACAAAACATTCAAACCAGCCAAAATGACAAGTAGATCATCTATAAAAGCTGGGGGTCCCTACCAACTGCCATGGGGTATAGAGCCCTGAACACTGTGGGGTTTTTTTCCCCTCTCTTCTGTCTTTTGTTTTTGATGCTAACCAGACCTAAGTGCTTTCTCTAGCTCTTTGGGGTGCCTTACCTTTCTCTAAAGATCCCCTCCCCACCTTGGGGATGTATGTAGCCATGAAGCTGACCTCCATGCCAGCTTATCCCAAACAGCATGGCTTTTGCCCCCTTCTTTTCTTCATTCTCCTCCTCCAGGAGATTTATAGTTTATCTGCCTTGGTTTTAAATTGTCCTCAAACTTTAAAAAAAAAAAAAAAAAAAATCATGAAAACAGAAAACTTGCAATCCCAACACTTAGGAGATTGAAGCAAAGGAGACCAGTCTGGGCTATAACATGAGACCCTATCTGCACTTTTAAAAATGCTGTTTTTATTTTATGTATTTTGTCTAAATGTATGTGCACCACATGTGTGCAGTACCCTCAAAGGCCAGAAGAGGGTGACAGCCGTTCTGAAACTGGAGTTCTGAAGTAATTACGGATGCTGGCGAACAGCAGTGGATGCTGGGAATCAAACCTGCCCTCTGTAAATTCTCTTGATCAATTAACCATCACACTAGCCCAAAAATAAGGAAGTAAATACTTAAAAAACAAAACAAATAATTCATGTTCTTGTTCCATTTTTATATTAATGCGGCCTTATTTTCTTTTTGTTGTTATGATAAAATATCCTGACAAAAGCAACTTAAGGGAGAGAGGGTTTATTCTGGCTCACAGTTCAAGGACAATCTATCAAGGTGGAACGCCGGTGGCAGGAGCTGAAGTAGCAATCACACTGCATCCCAGTAAGTGCTCAGTTTGCTGAGTCTTACTCTGTTTCCCCAGCATAGACAATACTTCTGCCACAGTCAAGATGGGTCCTTCTACATTAACTAAGAGAATCAGATAATCCCTTACAGATGTGCCCAGAGGCCCATCTTCAGGTGACACTGGATTCTGTCACGTTTCACCATTAACAGTTTTACCATCACCACTCCCTAAACACATGATATTTCACTTAAAAGTTATAAAGCTCATTCATTGTAAAACATTAGAACCTCCCCAACCCATTTCTTTAAAGAATGTAGTTTTCTTTCTACGTATATGCCATGATGATATGCCCATGTACTAAATCTAAGTCTCTCACACACAACTATGGATATAACAAATCCCTCTGCCATGAAATTTAGGAAAATTGCACATATGCCCCAGGGAAAGTGGCCACATTTCACCCTGAAGGCTTGCCCACGAAACATGAACAAAGGGAACAGCAGAGATGGCTCTGATACGATCTGTCTGCAGTTCCTATACTATCCTGATTTAGGTATGCACTAGTGAATGCATTTCATGCATTTTATTTCATGAGATGAGTAGGGTAGTTATCTACTGCTAGTGCCTTGTAGTTTACAAGAAACTGGCCAAAGGTAAAATTCAGCAAGACTGTCCATAGCTACAACAGGATTTTATTGACAGATGCCCTATCTACTTATTCACATTCATCCACTGCCCCCAAGATGAGCTTGCAGTACATTCACAGAGGCCTCAGGCAGCATAAAGACATTCTTTGTCATAGTCATTTGTCTATGTCATAGTCATTTGTCTATGTCTTAGTCTATGTCTTTGTCATAGTTATTTGTCAGCCATCTCGTGAGAGCATGGCCTACACTAGGTTAGTTATTCATTATCACATTTGGTCCTCAACAAATAAAGAAGTCCCCAACAAATAAAGGGTCCCCATAGTACCCTTACAGACTCGGGTACTATGTCCTCTTGGGTCCTACTGAAATGTTAAGGCTCCCAAACCTTCTCTCGGGTATGCAAATCAGGACACTCAAATCAAGTTGGTCAGGTTGCAAAATCCACGTGCTGAGCCCCTTAACTATTACGCAGCACTTGGACGAGGCACTCACGCCCAGCACTGCCGTTCCCCACACACCAGAAGAGCCAGCACCTCGCTTACTTGACAGCCCCAACATCCTCAGCGTAGCGCTGCATCTCCTCCCGAGCTCTCTCCTCTCGAAGTTCTCGCTGCAACTCCTCAATCTTCTTCCTCTCCGCTTCATGTTTCTGCTCCGCCTTCCACACTTTCTCCACATTGCGAAGAGTCTGCGGGTGCCAACTCTTCTTCAGGTTCTATGTGAACGACAGGAGGGAGGGAAAAATCCAGTGAATGGTAAGTGGAAGGTGATGAGTCTAACTAACCCCGAGTTCTAATTTCACTTCTCATGCTGCAGAGGAGAAGGATTTATTTCACCTTATAACCCCAGGTTACAGACCACCATTGTGAGGAGGTCAAGGAAGGAACTTCACACTGCTAGCCACACGACATCCACAGTCAAAAGCATGGACATATAAATGCACACGTGTTCATATACTCATGCTTGCTCACACTGCTCAGCCTGATTTCACTTTTATACCGTTCAGGATCCTTACCTAGAGAATGGTGCTACCCACAGTGGGCAGGGTCTTCTCATACTGATTACTTAAGACAATCCCCAAGAGTCATAACCATAAGCCAACGCAATGGAGACAATCTCTCGTTAAGATTCTCTTTTCAGATAATTCTAGATTATGTTTCGTAGACAGTTAAAGCTAACCACCACAGCTGACCTCACTCACCCTTCCCATAACCAGCACATGCAGCCATGTAAAGGCAAGAGGGCAGGGTGGAGAGTGCAGCCTGAGAGTACTTGACTGGCAGGCATGAGCTTGCGGGCAATGTCTGTCCTTACAGTTTGAGGATGGAACAGGTCTTTTCTGAGTTTCCTTCAAACAGTTTCAACCTTAGACTCCACTAGCCATGCCTAAAATGGGAGTTGATAAAAGCAAGGCAGGGGGAAAGGGCAAAGCGAAAGCTATCTTACTGTGAAAGACAACACAACTCACTGGGCCAGAACACTCGCTCTTCTGCAAACATCTTTCTTTTTATTGAGTCCACTTGACGGTGCTGTGCCTAAACCTGCATGCTTACCACATACCTGGCCCTCTTTCAACTTTCCTTCCCGGGAATTTCCCCTTGTCTCCTCCTCAACCTCACTGAAGGTCTCCCCTCTCTCCCCTCCCTGCTTTGCTTCAAGCTGTAATCCTGGGAAGTTTCCCCGAGGAGGTAGCATCTAAGGATGGTTGGAATATAGCTGTGGACATGGGAACACTGTAAGCAAAATTGGAGCTCACAGTCACCTTCCCAGTGGGGAGAACAGCACAGTGTGCATAATTCCCTGTGGCTGGAGGTGGAGGGCAAGCCGATGGAGAAGGGAGTGTTAGATAAAGCTAGCTGAGGAGGGAGCAGATCAAATCCTTTACAGGTATGCGAAGGGACTGCACTCCACCCTGCTGGTGGCAGGAAGCAAGAGGTATGCACTATGCAGGCAAGAGGTATGCCCAGCTATCATGTGAAGAATGGATAGGAGAGGTATAAATTAATTATTTATTACCAGCCCAGCCCCATCCCTGCAACAGAGAGGTACAAAATGGGAGACCAGTTTAGAAGACTAAATGAGATAAAAATACACAAGGTGCCCTGCAGACACAAAGCACACAGTCAGCGAAAACACGTGGGGGAGGGGTGTAATGTGTGTATATGTAAACATACACGCAAGCCAGGGCTTTGCTACTTAATGCAGGCTACCTCCAAACTTGAGATCTGACTCCACCTTCCAGGCACTGGAACTAAAGGCATGGAATCTGCTTTCCTTCTTTACTCTTTATCAGGTTGTTTTACCCTTCCTTTCTTCCTACATTCTTTCTATTGGTAAGGACTATCTCCACCTCCACCACCTCCACCTCCACCATCACCTCCACCTCTACCATCTCCACAGACACATGCATCCTTGCTTTCTCCTACACAGGTTTTCCTTTCCATCCCAGGGCACAAATGGCAACCCGTGTCTGGGGAAATTTGTAGATGTCATGATTGAGAGTGTTAACAGCATCCCGTGACTAGAAGCTGCTGAATATACATGTTACAGGACAGCTCCACCACTGTACACATAACGAATTATCGAGAGCTTTCCTGGCACGAATGGCTAGTCTTGGTTGTCAACTTCAACTGAGGAATTGCCTCCTCCATCAGATTTGGGAATGTCTGTGAGTGTGTGTTTGCAAACTGATGTAGGAAGGCCCAGCCCACTGTGGGTGGTGCCATCCCTGGGTAGGGTGGGCCACCTGCGTTTAAAAAAGAAAAAAAATGGTAGCTGAGTAAGGCAAAAGAAGCAAGCCAGTAGCCGAGCAGTGGTGGAAGAAGAAGAGGAAGAGGAAGAAGGAGGAGGAGGAGGAGGAGAAGGAAGAAGAAGCAGCAGCAGCAGCGGAAGCAGCAGCAGTAAGCCAGTAAGCAGCATCCCTCCATGGTTTCTGCTTCAGTTCATGCCTCTGGGTTACAACTGGAGCTCCCTTAATGATGGGCTCTAAGCTATAAGATGTAATAAGCCTTCTCCTCCGAAAGTTGCTTTTGATCTTGGTTTTATTACAGAAATAAACTAATGCACTGACCATAATAAACAGTTAAATGAAGAACATACTAAACTAGACTAACTTTGATGGAGTCCCAGAACTTGATCAAATTAAGGATACCTGGCAAATTCAGCTTAATGGACAGATACCTAAGCTGATGTACTTATTGATTCAATTAGCTACACTTTGAGAAGATCAATAGTGTTCTAATCTAGCTCTGTGTTTCGTGGATACTTCTGCCTTATTTAAGGCATTAATTCCCCACAAACGAGCTACAGGACTTGAACAATTGCCACTTATCCTAAAAAAGTGTTACAGACACAGAAGCTGCCTCGTCACTACGCTACACATCAAAGCAAAACACTGATGTAAGGAATGAATCAAAGATGGAAAAGACTTAAAATGGATTCGTCTAAATGGCACAGCTCAGGGTCGGAGATGACTGGAGGCCACCCACCCACCCTTTGACAGTCCAGGTCCAGGATACAACTGTGAACTCCTAGCTACAAAAAAAACGGGTGTGTGGGGGATTATGTCCGAAGATAACACACACAAAATAAAGTCTACGTGCCCAAGATCTACCTCCTTCCACACCATGAGTCCAACTGCCCCCCTCGCTGACCTCAGACTTCCCAGCCTGGGCCCCATCCCCTCAATCAGCAAATCCAGACACAGACATCACTCGCCGCACATCTTCCCGAGTCTCATCCCAGTCCCTCTGTGGTCTTCATCATCCGCTCCCTCTCCATGTCTATCACCCCCTTGTGCTGAAAACAAGACTTCATTACCAGGGTTACCCACTGCTATCCCCGACTTCCACCCCACCCCTGCCAGTTTCGGTCCCCGGCGCCAGTGGTCTCGGGCCTCAGTCGTCCCTGCCCAGGCCTCTAGCACTTACCAGGTCTCCGCCTCCCATGATGGTGGAAACGGTTCCTTAGTCTGTGGACCTGAAAGATTCAGCGAAGGTAGACAGGAAACCTAGTGAAACAGTTCAGAGACTGCCTCACGGGATCTAATCCCTAAAGGAAGCAGCTGCCTTTTCCCCGCCCACTGTAGATTGCACTTCCGGGACTGGCGTCATATAACTGCGTCAGCGTCTCGGCTCGATGACGTTTGGTGCGAACCCTGAGTCTACGTGAACTTATACCTGCAAGTACTTTCTACCCATCCTCAGGGTTTTGGTGGTCTCGTTTTGGTTGCCTCCCGTAAGCATCTCGCCCCTACTGTTGAAAAGCCACAGGCAGGGTTCTGTTGCCTTGGCAACGCATCAGGGCTCTGCTGTAGAAGCGTGATTCTGTAAGACATCAGTATCTGC
Organism: Rhynchomys soricoides; assembly: GCA_019843965.1. Classification (NCBI taxonomy): domain Eukaryota; kingdom Metazoa; phylum Chordata; class Mammalia; order Rodentia; family Muridae; genus Rhynchomys; species Rhynchomys soricoides. Next base: position 9,601 of record JADRCH010009829.1, read on the forward strand.
CAATTTAGGCCACCTTCCCAGCACACCGCTACACCAGGATTTCCAAACCAGCTTTCAAAAGTGGACTTTCGGGGGTTGGAGAGATGGCTCAGCGGTTAAGAGCACTGACTGCTCTTCCGGAGGTCCTGAGTTCAAATCCCAGCAACCACATAGTGGCTCACAACCATCTGTAATGGGATCTGATGCCCTCTTCTGGTGTGTCTGAAGACAGCTACAGTGTGCTTACATATAATAAATAAATAATTAAAAAAAAAAAACAAAAACAAAAACTGGACTTTCGGCCAACTCCCTCATTCCAGCATGTTTTCTAGAAATAGATACCATCAAACAAAATCGAGTTCAAGGCCAGCGTTGGCACAAAGTTTGAGGTCATTCTGGTCTGGAAACTCGTTTTTATTTTATTTTCTTGTTTCGTAGACTGTCTCTTTATGTAAAACCCTGGCTATCTGGAAACAATGTAGATCAGGCTGGCCTCCAACTCACCTGCTTGTCTCCAGAGTGCTGGAGTTAAAGACCTGCTACACTATGGCCAGTTTGTGTTTTTATTTTTGAGTTGTTAGAATTAAAGAACTGAAGGGATGGCTCAGCCATTAAGAACACTGGCTGCTTTCAGAAGACTCTGGTTTGATTTCCAGTACCTATGTAGTGACTCATCACCGTCGCCCTCTGTGGTTCCAGTTCTAGTGGATCACACACCCTCTTTTGGCCTCTCTGACCACCAGCCAAACAAATAATGTACAATCATACATGCAGAGCCCCCATACACATAAAGTTATCTTTTTAAAAATTAAACTAGCTGGGTGTGGTTGATAAGTAAAAGAATTTGGCGGGGGTGTAATTGTACATGCCTTTAATCCCTGCACTCTGGTGGCTGAAGCAGGCCAATCTCTCTGAGTTAGAAGCCAGCCAACTTCCACATCATAATACCCTATCTCAAGGATTTTAAAAAACTAGCTACATGTTTGGGAGGTGAGAATAAAGGCTTCTTTTTAGAAATACTTAGAAAAGACTGGAGGGACAGCTCAACCAGCTCACAACTTCCTGTAACTCCACTTTCAGGGCATCCAGCACCCTCTTCTTACCTCCATGGGTACCTACACACAAATCAGACACATACACTTTAAAAAATTGACGATGAAGCCAGGCAGTGGTGGTGCATGCCTTTAATCCCAGCACTTGGGAGGCAGAGACAGGCAGATTTTTTAGTTTGAGGCCAGCCTAGTCTACAGAGTGAGTTCCAGGACAGCCAGGGCTACACAGAGAAACTCTGTCTCAAAAACCAAAACAAATTTAAAAATAAAAATAAAAATTGATGGTGGTGTTGCACGATTGTAATCTCAACACTTAAAAGGCAGTTGGAGGAGCCAACCATCAGACTAAGTTAAGGGACCTTGGTGGAGGAGCTGGTGGAAGGACTGGAGGAGCAGAGGGGGATTGCAACCTCATAGGAAGAACACCATCAGCTGGCCAGACTACCCAGTGCTCCCAGGGATTAGACCACCAACCAAGGAGTGTACAGAGAGGGATCCATGGTTCCATATACATATGTAGCAGAGGATGGCCTTGTCTGACATCAATGGGAGGGGAGGCCCTTGGTCCTGTGGAGGTTTGATACCCCAGCTTAGGGAGATACTGGAGTAGTGAGTCCGGAAAGGGTGGGTAGGTAGGGGAGCACCCTCATAGAGGCAAAGGGGAGGGAGGAGAAGGTGGATGTGGGATGAGGGGTTTGTGGAGGGGTAACCTGGAAGTGGGATATCATTTGAGATATAAACGAATGGAATGATTTATTTTATTTTATTTTATTTATTTATTTATTTGGTTTTTCGAGACAGGGTTTCTCTGTATAGTCCTGGCTGTCCTGGAACTCACTCTGTAGACCAGGCTGGCCTCAAACTCAGAAATCCGCCTGCCTCTGCCTCCCAAGTGCTGGGACTAAAGGCGTGCGCCACCACTACCCAGCTGATAAATTTTTTAAAAAACAAAAGGCAGTTGGATCTTTATAAGTTTAAGACTAGCCTTGCCTGGGCTAAATAGCAATGAGACTCTGTCTCTAAAAATAAATAAACATAAATGCAGAAAAAGGAGGAAGAAAAAATGGAAGCCGGGCAGTGGTGGCGCACGCCTTTAGTCCCAGCACTCAGGAGGCCGAGGCAGGTGGATTTCTGAGTTCGAGGCCAGCCTGGTCTACAGAGTGAGTTCCAGGACAGCCAGGGCTATACAGAGAAACTCTGTCTTGAAAAAACTCAAAAAAAAGAAAAAGAAAAAAAGAAAAAAAGGAGAACTAGCTATAGTCTTCCCTTTTTTTCCAGGGTCCAGTCTTGAACCAGGGCTTCGTACATGTTGGGTTATTGCTCTACCACTGAGCTGTAGCCCTATCCCAAAGACTTCATGGTAACTGAAGCTCAAGTGGAGGTATATGGTGACTTTGATTTATTGGTCCCTTGAATGTGGGAGGACCAGGCTAAAAGTTGCTTGTCCTCTCTGGTAACACTGGATCTTGGAGTAAGACTTATGGAAACAAACAAAAAAAAGTACGAAGGGGGCACCCGGATTTGAACCAGGGACCTCTTGATCTGCAGTCAAATGCTCTACCCCTGAGCTATACCCCCTCACCTTGTTATAGTCCTTTTCCTTGTCCACTTATGGTGAGTCACTAGGAACTGGTTCCTCCCACACAAATGCCCCAGGGAGTTCTGTGTTCTCAAGCCTCACCTTTGTATACACAATCTGCTTTGGCTTTTCTGTTGGTCACCAAGAAACAAGGTGGGGACATGAAAGCATGACAACTGGTTGAAAAGGAAGTTGACAGAGAATCTTGTGATTTGTGACCTGGAGGTCATCTTAAACCCTCTGCCCTCCAGTGAATTGTGGGTAAGGGAGATGGATGGCGTCTGCTTTTTTATTTGTTTTTGTTTGAGGGTTTTTTGTTTGGTTGGTTGGTTTTGGACTAAAAAATAAACTTAAGGTCTCAAATATGTCAGCTAAGCTTTCTCCCCACTACCATCTAGCTATAATTCTGTGTCCGTTGACTTTTTTTTTCTTTAGATAATGTCTTCCTATGTAGTTCAATCTAGCCATGAACATGCAATCTTTCTGCCTCAGCCTTAGCTAGCTGCGATCATAGACCCAAACTCCCAGACACACTTACAATGTCAGATTTAAAAAAAAAAAATAGCGGATGACATTACATCGGGGAAATCATTTTTTTTAATTTATTTTATATATATGAATACACTGTAGCTGTCCTCAGACACACCAGAAGAGGGCGCCAGATCCCATTACAGATAGTTGTGAGCCACCATGTGGTTGCTGGGAATTGAACTCAGAACATAGGGAAGAGCAGTCAGTGCTCTTAACCCCTGAACCATCTCTCCAGCCCAAGGGAAGTCATATTCTTTTTGAGATGTGATACAGGGTCTCTCTACAGTCCCTGCTGACTTGAAACTCACTGTGTAACCCAGGCTGGCTCCATGTTTAAGGAGGTCTTCCTGTTTCTACTTCCTTAGTACATGACTACAAGTGTGTGTCACCATGCCCCGTAAGGGCCCCACTGCCTATGCCTGCTGTATTTTTGGTTTTATTTTATATTTGTCTGTTTTAAATTATATTTTAATTGGGGTTAAATATGTATATGGGCATACACAAGTCACAGAGTACATGTGGAAGACAGAAGACAATTTGTGGCAGTCAGCATTCTCCTTCCCTGTGGGTCCTGGGAATATAACTCAAATTATCATACACAGTTCCCTTCCCTGTTCTTTTTTTAATGTATCTTTTAAAAAAAATTTTATTTTATGTATATGAGTATAACCATCACTCTTCAGACATACCAGAAGAGGGCATCAGATCCCATTACAGATGGTTATGAGCCACTATGCAGTTGCTGGGAATTGAACTCAGGACCTCTGGAAGAGCAGTCAGTATTCTTAACCGCTGAACCATCTCTCTAGCACCCCTTCCCTATTCCTGATGTAAACAGTGGCTAGCTTCTGACCTAGGAGCCTACTGGTGCTTGGGGAAGTTCTTTGTTGAGAGCTGAGCTTGCACTACCTAGTGCTAGCTAACAAGGGAGCTCCTTAGGAAAATTCTGGAAACAGAAGCTTCCATGATCCTTTCCCCTCCAAAGATACAGAGAAACCAACTGTTCCCTCCTCCCACCCCAGGAAAGAAAGAGCACACCCAGAGACACAAATGCAATGTTTAAAAATATAGAATATCATTGACAGTTCATCTAAACATCTGTCTTGAAGATGCAGGTCAAGGCCTGTGACACAATGTCTTCAGAAAATGGGAAACGGTGTGACTTCTCCGAACACCGATGTGTGCTGGCGGAGGGCCGGAGTGTTCCGACGGTAGCCGAATCGACCGTTTAAGCCCGTAGTGATCACCTTTGGGCTGGCATTGTAGTAATCATGTCCACTCACCTGCTGGAGGGAATGCCCTTGGGGGGAGGAGAGAGGCTGAGCCTCCTGGCAGCCTCCTCTTGCCTTCCCCCTTTAAACCCAGTGAGTCAGCCTATCTCCCATGACCACGTGGAGCCCCTTGAAAGAAACCAAGGGCAGTGAGGTCCAGGAAACAGAGATATCCTAGAAATCAAGCCCTTCCCCGGGTGAATCTACAAGAGAACTTCGAGTTGTATATGCTGGACCTGGACTTGACTCCCTGGACATGTAAGGATTTACCCTTGCCTCTATCCTATCCGGAGAAAATAGATGAGATCAATTTGATTACTTGGTGCAAAGGATTTCATGGTGATCATGTGTCCAAAAGGTGGTGGGATTAGATGGAAGATTGTCCCTGCCAGGAAAAATTAACCTTCCTTTTTCATGGCTGTTAAACTAAGCATGGTCAGGGAGCCAGAGTGTCTGTAGAGGAGGACATCACACACACACACACACACACCAGGCTTCAGAGCGGACAGAGGTTAAAGCTCAACTCCACCTCAACTTTTCCCAGCAAATCAGTTTAAAATTATGCCTAGCGGATGAGTTGTACCCCAGAGAAAAAAATGAGGCTGAGCAGCACGAGACATATAGGAAGTATTCAGAAGTGAATAGGAGGTGTGCTAACTGCTATTGCTCACAGATGGCAGGTCGAAGACCTTGACCCCTTTTCCCCAGCTACGCCTCCCTGTAGCCCTGCCTCTCTAAGCTCTGGGGTTCACACTTTTTCCATGGTGGGACCACATGAGGATAGACAGTGAGGTGGCACTTGCCTGCACCTGCCCAGTTTCTCCTATTGAGATATCTTTGTCCTTGACCAAAAATGTGGTAATAATCCACCATCCAGCCATCCCTTCCGGTACCACCATGATCCTGAAAATGAAAGAAAGAAGAGATCATCAGTTCGGATGTTCCATGGAGTGAGGTGTGAAGTTCTTGGGGCTTCTTTGGGGAAGGGAAGGTTCAGGGACAGAAAAAATTGCAAGACAGATCATACACACTAATGATCTGGACCGGCAGGTAAGGGCTCTGTTGCTACACTGTCTGGATCCTAACTCCAGTACTGCCATTCGCAAGCTGTGTGATCATAGGCCAATTACATAGCTTCTCCGTCCTCAGTTTTCCTCATTAGTAACCAACTGGGAAGCTGCCGTGAGGTTTCCATGGCTTACTTTATAACTGACTTACTTTAGATAATTGACTTACTTTAGATAAAAGCCCTGCTCTGCCACAATAAAGGCTAAATACACATATTTTGTTGTTTTCGTACACATTTTTGGTTATTTTTCTCAAGACAAGGGGTTCATGTAGCTCAGAGGAAGGCTATTTAGTTGAGGCTGACCTTGAACTCCAGTCTCCCACCCCCTCCCTCACATCTGTCAGGAGCACACCACCTCACCCAGCTCAAATATCTTGTTCTCACATCTTTATTCAAATAACAATACGAAGCAGATTTGATTTTGATGATTAAAAGAAACAAAATTAACCCTGTCTCAGAAAACAAAAACAAAAAAACAAAAAACAGAAAAAAAGAAAGAAAGAAAAAAGAAACAAAAATAAAAAGCCAGGGGCTGGAAAGATGGCTCAGTGGTTAAGAGCACTGATCTTTCTTCCAGAGGTCCTGAGTTCAATTCCCAGCAACTACATGGTGGCTCACAACCATCGGTAATGGGGATCTGATGCCCTCTTCTGGTGTGTCTGAAGACAGCTACAGTGTACTCATATAAAATAAATAAATCTTTAAAATAAATAAATAAATAAATAAATAAATAAAAAGCCAGGCGCTGGTGGTCCATGCTTTTAATTCCAGCCCTCAAGAGGGAGAGGCTGGCAGATCTCTGAGTTCTAGGCCAGTCTACAGAGTGAGTTCAGGAATGCCAGAGATGCACAGAAGAACCCTGTCTCATAAAATGAAAGAAAGAAAGAAAGAAAGAAAGAAAGAAAGAAAGAAAGAAAGAAAAGAAAAGAAAGAAAAAAAAGACAAAATTCAAGTTAGGTGGCATAAACCACTAATCCCAACGTTCAGGAAGCAGAGGAAAAAGGATTGTTTCATGTTAGAGACTAGCCTGGGCTACACAGCCAGACTGTAGCTCCAAAACAAAAACAAAAAGTAAAAATACTGACATTCTTAGACATATACATCTCTGGCTCCTGTTATCAAAGTGACAGGGAGACAGATTATGTGGGTCTATGTACAGGCACTGTACATATGTAGGCACACACAATATTATGGACCACAGAAATTCTCCAGATGTTTCTAGCACAACCTGGGAGGTTCTTTTTGCCTCCAGATCTCTGAAATCAACACATACTGGAGGCAAAAGTGTCGGGAGACGTGGCAGGTGATGTAGGCTGGAGCCCTGCATTCTCACTCAATAGTTTTGTTCTTATGCAGGCGGTGCCTGACCTCGTAAGTGTGAGGCAGGTATTGTAGCAATAAGCTACATCCTCAGCCACATTCCCAGTCACTGGACTGAGGATCACTTGAGGTTCAGAGTTCAAGGACAGCTTGGGATACAGGGAGACTACATCAAAACGAGAAGTAAGTAAGTGTTGGGAGAAAACGAACTATCAGTCAACAGCCTGAGATCTATGATCCTGTGCAAGTACTGCTGAAGAAGGATGTCTGCAGAGATGGGGCAATCGTTTCCCTTGGGCTCACAGGTGCAAGCTAGCCTTACCCCTGTGACTGTGACAGCATAGGACAAGGCAATCCTTTGTTTTAGGCGCCCGGTAAAGACAATCCCCTTTGGTTCACAAACCTCATTGGTAGATTCTGCAGGAGATTTTTGTTTTGGTTTTATTTTATTTTTTCTTTTTTTTGCTTTTGGGGGACAGGGTTTCTTTGTGTAGCCCTGGCTGTCCTGGAACTCACTCTGTAGACCAGGCTGGCCTCAAACTCAGAAATCTGCCTGTCTCTGCCTCCCAAGCGCAGCTAAGCGACCCCTATGACGTCACAAAGACAAAGAAACCTATTTGGAGAGACAGGCTTTGCGCCCTAGCCTCCCCTCACAGACACAAGAAATGGGACTGTAAATGGGTGGAGTTCTGGGTAGAAAGGACCACGTGAGCTCAGCACCACCACTCCTCACTCACCTTGCTCCTCCTCTCACTGATTCACCAAAACAGCCGCAGGGTGCGGGCTCCAGCTGTGCCCAGCGCCCTGCAGCGCAAGACTCAGAATTAGGGGGTGCAAAACCTCGAAGTCCTGGACCACCAGGGCCAAACCCTGCGAGCTGACTGCCTGAGGTTGCAGGTGCTCGGGGATGCTCCCACACCTACCTGATCAGTTTTCCGTAAAATGGGCGGGACCACGCGGCTCCGGAAGTACCGACGAGTGTGGTGGTCCAGTTGAGGATTATAAGGTGGAATTGCGGACCACAGTTTGGGCCTCGAGATGCTGTAGGCCTGGGCCATTGTGCTCACAGCCACCCCATCCAAAACAAAAGCTTTTTCGAGTCTCAGAGGACTGTCATAACAACGAGCCATCCTCATCCTAACCACCGCAGCCTGAGTCTGAGGGCTTTCTTGGGTAGAGAGCCTTAGATGGGGACTTCACTGGGCATTGTTACGTCCATCAATTACCTCCCTGAGACACAAACCCTATTGTTATTTAAGGGTCCCCACCACGCCCATCTTGTGATGCTAGGATTTAACCCCAGGAAGGCTTTACGCATGTGCGTAGTAGGAAAGCACTCTATATGAAACCAGTACATCCGCAATCTTTTGCTCTTACACCTGCACACATCCGCTTTAACATTTCATATGGATATGTGAGTGCAGGTGTGCCCGAGTGGGAGTTAGTGGCAGCGGCCTGTAAGAGACAGAGGTACGTGGATCTCTGCAGTTCCAGGACAGCCAGGGCTACACAAAGCCAAACCGAACCAACAACAAATGGTAATCAAACAGTTCCTCTGCAAAGCAGTGCAGTCCATCTCCAGCCTCTACGCTCAGGCCTTTTAAAATTTCTTGGCTGACTTTCCCCCATTTGGTCACAATTGAGAATCTTCTCAGAGCCCTCAAGTTCACTTTAAGTAGCTAAGGGTTTAGAAGGGTCTCTGCAAACCAGCATGGTGGGGCTCACTTGTAATCCTGGTATTTGGAAAATAGTGGCTTTGAATGCCACCCTCAACTACAATTAAGAGGTCAGCCTGACCTACTTCAGGTTGCCCCCTTCCCTACCCAGAACCGAAGACCAGAATTCAACTCTTCCAGTATCCCTGTTCCTCTAATAAAACCATTTTGGGTAGTCCAGGCTAGCCTCAAGTTTCTGATAGCTCTGTGTTGCTATTACAGGCATGTGCCACAACTGGAATCAATTAGTTGTTTTTGGTTTTTTTTGGTTTTTCAAGACAGGGTATAGCCCTGGCTGTCCTGGAACTCCCTCTGTAGACCAGGCTGGCCTCAAACTCAGAAATCCACCTACCTCTGCCTCCCAAGTGCTGGGACTAAAGGCGTGCGCCACCACTGCCTGGCTGGAATCAATTTTTTTTTTTTTTAAGATTTCTTTTTGTGTGCGTGAGCACACTCTAGCTGTCTTCAGACACACCAGAAGAGGGCATCGGATCCCATTACAGATGGTTGTGAGCCACCATGTGGTTGCTGGGAATTGAACTCACGACCTCTGGAAGAGCAGGCAGTGCTCTTAACCACTGAGCCATCTCTCCAGCCCTGGAATCAATTCTTTACTCAGCACTTTCACTTGACTTTGTCCAGTAGGTCCTCAAACATGTACTTGGCTTGCAGGACACAGCTAAGGACTTTTATGCTTATGCTTTTAATCCCAGCACTGAAGAGGTAGAGAGATCAGCCTTGTCTAAAGACAGCCAGACTGTTAAGAGAAACCCTGTCTTGAAAAACAAAAGGCACACACAAGGCCTGATAGACCACATTAGAAAATAAAAGGTTTGCCAGGTGTAGAGCTACAAATCCCAGCACTAGGGGACAGTATATTGCCTCTTACGAGGACACAGGGCTCAAATGACACTTAGACCTGACGTTTGGCCCAAGGGCACTGTACACAAGGATGGCACAAATTCTAGCATCCACAAACAGCAGGTCGATCTCTTATAAATTTAAAGCCGGCCAAAGGTGGCTAAATATAGCAAGCAGTGCATGCTCATGATCAGGCTGGCCCTGAGTGCATCTGTCTGTCTGCTAGGTGGATGGACTCCACCCTGCAGGTCTCTACAGCTTTCTATACATCTCTTTATTCTGTGGACATTATCTTCCATTCTCTATAAGACCTATTATATATATAGCATTGGGCCTGCATGAGTGCATGCCAGAAAAGGGCACCAGATCTCATTACAGATGGTTGTGAGCCACATGTGGTTGCTAGGAATTGAACTCAGGATCTCTGGAAGAGCAGTCAGTGCTCTTAACTGCTGAGCTTAAAGAGTTAAAAGGTTCGAAAGTGCCAAGTACCTTAATCAGCCACACCCACCTGGCAAGGTGATCCCAGGCTAGACCACCAGATTACCTAAGTAACTGCACTCAAGCTCAGGCACAGCACTACTCTTTTCAAGTGGTCATCAGGCTCACATTAAGTCACCTTATTTCCAAGGTGGTTCTCACTGAAGCACACTCACACAGTTATTTATTATGATGAACACACCACTCTATTTTAGGGACCCAAAACACAAAGATAATCTATCATACATGCATGTTTTTCTGTACCTGGTCCCGCCAGAGACCTGAAGGAAGGCAGTTTTTAAACATTTATCATGTTATGCAGCAGTCTCCTGAATGTATGCCTGAAGACCAGAGGAGGCACCAGATCTCACGAAAGACGGTTATGGGAATTGAACTCAGGACCTCTGGAAGAGCAGTCAGTGCTCTTAACCTCTGAGCCATCTCTTTAGACCTGGCTTTAAAGGTGTCAAGAAGACCAGTTCTCAGAGCAACTTTTTAATGAATATATTTTACAAATACACTGGAGAATCATGCAATGCTTCCCGCATTGGACGCAATCCTGGGCCACAAGTCTGCACACTCCTTTGCAACTGGACCTGTGATAGCAGAACCTGCATGGAAGAGAAGACAGGTCAGACAGGACCCTTGTCTGTGCTCCTAGTCACCCAGGGGAGACACTTAACCCTCCCCTTCATACCTTTCATCTCGCCTTTGTTGTTCACTATGACCCCTGCGTTATCTTCAAAATAAAGAAACACCCCATCTTTTCTTCGATATGACTTCCGTTGTCGAATCACCACTGCTGGATGTACTGAGGACAAACAAGAAAAGGGCAGCAGTTATTAACTAAGCAGAAAAACCTCTCCACGATGTTCACTCACAATGAGGTTTCCATCACCTACCGGCAAGGAGAAGAATTCATGCAACACCCAACACCCCTTAAATGGACCATTTTTGAACATTAGTAGAAATAGGTTTCATTCCAAGAATAATTTCAAAATAGAATGTAGATACCCTTTGCCTGCTCCACCCCCCCATCTACAGCCCAGCTGATGTTTGCCCTACAAACTATGCTTACCTTGACCCACAATGTTAACTAAGTCAAAATTGTATTTCCAAGTGTCAGATTCTACATATAGCACCTTGTTTGACAACCAAACACTCAAAAACAAGCCATCATTACTAGTGTTTGCTGTGTATCATTCTATGCAGACAGGATTCTGTTACTGTGCCTACAGACGAGGCAGTTCCACTTACAGTTTTAAACTTTGACTTTACCCACGCTGTCCATTATTAAACCTCCTTGGGAAAAAAATGGCATTTCCATTTAAAAAGTATGTATTAAGGAGCTTCCCAGCTTATGTTGTTTTAATGGATCAAAACAGTACTATACAGTCAATATTACAGGGATTTAGAAAACTGTACAACCACTTAGAACCATTTGGTCATCTATTAGTAGCTGACAGTCACCACATGATAATGGCCCATTAATACAGGGAAAAATTCAAGGCCAGATCACTTTGTGGCTTGACTGAAGTCAGACAGGACACAATAATAATATGGCCCATCTCTTGAAAGTCTAAGAGCTGGAAGCTGGGGGTCTCACTAGCACCCACAAACGCTTTTCTGCTAGGGACTGATCAAGGCCTTGCACACTAGGCCAAATGGTCTTCCATTAAGAGTTACTCAGGCAAGTCTTGAACTTACAATCTCCCTGCCTAGGTCTCTAGAAAAACTGGAGTTAAGTCTGATACCACCTAGCCTATTTAAAGGTAGCTTTTTTGTTTGTTTGTTTTTCGAGACAGGGTTTCCTGGAACTCACTCTGTAGACCAGGCTGGCCTCAAACTCAGAAATCCGCCCGTCTCTGCCTCCCAAGTGCTGGGATTAAAGGCGAGCGCCACCACTGCCCGGCTGTTTAAAGGTAGTTTAAAAAAAAAACAAAAAAGAAAATCAGACCACAGACTACCTTTAAAGCCACATATCAGAAAAACACTAATATTGCCCAAATCTGCCACCTGACTAAGGATATCCCCACTCCTGGAGACAACAGTACACGGAGCTGTTATCATACCACAGGTAAAGGGGGACATGCTCTGCTCTTCTCTGACAGCTTCCCGAGCCACCAACCAGGCCCCAGAAGTGTTCTGAGAAGAAGACAAGCCCTGGCAGACTCATCCCTGCTTAACCACACCAGTGGATTTAGCCACACCACCACCGTTCCCTCAGCGGTATTAAAGGGGAACAGTGAAAGATTTTGAACTAAATGCTGAGAGCATACTGATGCTCGTGGAAGCAAAGTGTGGCTATGCAGCACAACCCCACCCCCACATTTGCGCTATACCAAAGGACTGATAGCACATCTCTGGGAAAGAACAGTGTCTGACAGCACACAGCACTCGGTAGCTGAAATGGGTAGATCTGAGATCCTGCCATGAAAGAGTTGTACAGCCAGACCACTCAAGGGACAGGCTCTGAAGTCTGCCCTTTTTAATTCATATATCTGATGGGAACACATTTCAGAGTCGCTAATAAGCCAATAGTCTGCTCCCAGTATAGTGTCTATCACAAGAGGAAACATGCCTCTGGTGAAAGATGTGCTTACTTACTTCCAGCTGTTCAGACAATAACCCACATGAATGCACCCATTTAACACTGCCATTTGCATTGACAGGGATATAGACAACCAACTGGAGATTATTTCTCACACTTTTACTGAAGAACTTAGCCAGGTGAGTGGCAGATTAGATAGCAAGAGACCTGAAAAGACCCTAATTAGAGAAACAAGAAGCTGAAAACAGCAGCAGTCAGGCATGTGGCTGTGCCTGGAAGCCCAACACTGAGGCCCAGCATGTGCTACCAAGTCAGCCTTGTCTCAATCAGCAGAAGCAGAGGTACTGATCTCACAGCCTCTCAAATGTGTAAGTTATTTAGGAGTCTTGACAGCCACGGAATTAACATCCCATTTTCTAATACCTGGAGAACTTCAACCTTCCACCACGACATAAGGGGCTTTCCTCCCCACTCACCCTTTTTTCTTAGTTCTGGTTTGCCTTTCTTAACTGTGGCCATCACCATGTCGCCCACACCAGCAGCAGGAAGTCTGTTCAGCCGTCCCTTGATTCCCTTCACAGAGATGATGTACAAGTTTTTGGCACCTACAGAATAACAAAAGTAAATCTTGTATGAGACGGTAATATTGCCAACATGGGGTCAGCCTAGGCTACACACCAAGTAACTGAGTCTCAGAAAGCAGAAACAGAAGCAAGCAAAAAGAAAACAAGTGTTTTCTTAAATGCTTCCCAAGCCCCTCACCGGGCTTGCAAGCAATCTTTCAAAATATTTTGTCACAACACCGATTGAAGTTAAGCAACACAAGTTGCCACTTCACCCAAAAGTGGTGTTTTTCACTCTGCCCCTTCTTGACGGCTCAGTGGGTCACTAGCAAAAGGCCCACTGAGTGCTTTTAAAAGGGGATCATGGCAGGACGCAGCCAAAGGCCTCACCTGTGTTGTCAGCACAGTTGATCACAGCTCCTACCGGAAGACCCAGGGAAATCCGGAATTTCGCTCCGGAGGACCCACCACGTCCTGCGGGGAGGGAAGCAAACAGGATAGGTTCCAGACGACAATCCACTGCACAAGCATCGGCACAGACTAGCCTCTTCCCACTATTACCATCCTCCTGTCGAGGTTAAGGAGACTGGTCGGCTCCAACCTTGTCTGCACATTTACAAAACTTTAGACGTAAGGCAGGAGACTGCAGAGATCGCCCAATCCGGTCGAAAGCAGGCCGACCCCACGGCCTCCGATGGGTCCCACGCTCCGCTCCTACCAGCTTAACACCAACTCCGCCGCCCTCCTCTTTCGGGGCTCTCCCTGGGCCTCTGCAGTGCCCTATCTACTCCCTCTCCGGCCCGGGGACTGCAAACCATCACCGCCGCCGGGGGCTGTCGCCACAGAACGGGCCGGCCATCCTACTCGGCGGATGGCAGTGGATCCACAAACCCAAATCCTTACCTCGCTTCGACATCTTGAGCGACTTGAAAGAGTCAGAAAGGAAGTTAGTACAAGGAACACTGGGATATGAACTGGAGACCCCGCCCACTCAGCCATGTGACCGGACCTCCTCAAGCCCACATCCCTTCCCTGTCGCAGCTATATGACGTAAAAGTCCGGGGCCTCGTCAGGACCCTTCTGGATGTGAGAGCTGCGGTTGCGTCAAGTAGGCGCGAGTGATTCTGGGTCTCTTCTCAACGCCTCAGAAGTAATTGGAGATATAGACACAATGCGTTTTGTCTTTTAAAATTTGCTCAACAGCTCCTTTTGAGATCTGTTGCCAAGCCCTTCTCTGGATAACAGGAATACAAAAATAATTCTTGCTGTGGCTGTGGTGGTACTCGCAGATAGTCCCTGCATTCTGGGGACTGAAGCAGGAGGATTGCTGCGATTTAGACGTCACCTGAGCTACCCATGAGATCGTTTCTCAAAAAAATGAATACATAAGTGAAAATAAATTGTTCTGTAAGGGTTCCCAAGCAAGGTCAAAATGGTTTCATTTGGGAGTCCATCTGTGTTTGGTAGCATAACATTCTCTTGTTGAGAGAATTAACACTACTTTGTATTAGTGACATTCACACAGCCGATCAGACTACCACTCAGGATCTTATTAATTATTCTCCAACTTACCCCACAGCTATCCGTGAACGATTGATTGGTACTTTTGCTTCTTAAAGATGTGCAGCAAAGTTTCATAAAGATTAAATATAGTATAGTTTATGTTTGCTTATAGTATAATCAAGACAGGCATGTTTCAATATATTAATATTAGTTGTCACTTTTACCACTTCAACCTCTCCCTATTTTCCTGGCCTCTTACGTTCTGTTGATACATTCATTCAAATGTGCGTTTAATACTTACTTTAGCCAGATTCTGTCCAGATTAATGAGGGAATAAAACAGCATTATTCTTGCCTTTATGGATTTTACTCTGCCAGGGTAGAGGTTGGAGGCAGATAATAGATACTAAATAATAGGAGTAATTGTGAGAGTTCCAGTGTATAGTTTATTAAATGGCACAAAGTATTATAAAAAACAGTAAGGTATGGAGAGGTGAAGAAGCAGATTGCAACAGAAACATTAGAGTGCCTGATGGTGCCAGTTTGTCATCTCACCTATTCACAGATGCTATCCCATGTTCAAGGCCACCCTAAACAATGTAGAGACCCTATCTGAGAATGCCAAGTTGGAAGGGGGCTAGGAGTGTCTCTCAGTGGTGGAATACATGCCTAACATATGCAAGATTTTTGTTTGGTTTGGTTTGTTTGAGACAGGGTTACTCTGTGTAGCTGGGGCTGTTCTGGAACTACCCTTGTAGACCAGGTTGGCCTCAAACTCAAACATTCACCTGCCTCTGCCTCTCGAGTGCTGGGGTTGAAGATGTGTTCTGCTGCAGCCACCAATACTGGAAAAAAATGTGACATTTCATTTCTCTCTCTCTCTCTCTCTCTCTCTCTCTGTGTGTGTGTGTGTGTGTGTGTGTGTGTGTAAAATCATGGCTAGAAAAAAATGGCTCCATGAATAAAGGCCAGACCACTGAGTTTGATCCCCAGAACACTTGTAAGGGTGGAAGGAGAGAACCAATTCCATAAAGTTGTCCTCTGACCCCATGCACAGCATGGCACATGTGCCTGTACACACACCATATATTCATATAAACAACAATGGTAAAATTTAAAATACCAAACAGTTGTGGCAGCACTTGGAAGGCAGAGAAAGGAGTCTTGTGGGGAGTTTGAATTCAGTTTGAGCTATCCCGCAATTCCCAGTCTTTAAAAAAAATAAATAAGGAAAGTAAAGAGGGAGCAAGCTAGAGATGTGACTCAGTGGTTAGAGAACTCAGTTCTCATCCTGGGGTCACAACTCTTTTAGAGGTCGGTGACCCATTCACAGGGGCACATATCAGATATGTTTGCATATCAAATATTTATGTTATGATTCATAGCAATAGCAAAATTACAGTTATGAAGTAGGGACAAAATAATTTTATGGTTGGGGGTCACCACAACATGGGGAACTATATTAAAGGGTCGAAGCATTAGGAAGGTTGAGATTTAACCACTAGGAGGTGGAGGTTTAACCACTGGGTTAAAAACATTTGTGTCAGGGCTGGAGAGATGACTCAGTGGTTAAGAGCCTTGACTGCTCTTCCAGAGGTCCTGAGTTCAATTCCCAGCAACCACATGGTGGCTCACAACCATCTGTAATGGGATCTGATGTCCTCTTCTGGTGTGTCTGAAGACAGCTACAGTGTATTTAAATACATAAAAAAAATAAAAAATAAAAAAAAAAAAGAACATTTGCGCCTCTGGCAAAGGACCTGGATCTGTTTACAACTATCTGTGAGTCCAGTTCCCAGGACTCCGACACTCTCTCACTATCTTCTGACTCTGTGGGCATCAACTATGTGGTGTACACATACATAGGCAGGAAAACACTCATATACATAAAAATCAAAAAAGAGTGAAAAATAGAAAGAGAAAAATGGAAATGGACTAGAGATGCTTTGTCTACCACTGTAGAGGTGTGGTATTTACTGAGAGAAATGGGCAACTTTGGCCTGACTTCAAGCCATAATAGGGCACGAGCTAACTAATAAAGTCAGATCAGACGAAGATTGCTAGAAGCCACTGTTCACAAAGGAAATGGTTGACGTGGATTAGCAGGAGAGCTAATGTGACAGAGTGAGGACCTAGATTCATTTGGAGATGGAACAAAAAAAAAATGTGGAGTGAGGGGGCTGGAGAGATGGTTCAGTTAAGAGCACTGACTGGGAGGTCCTGAGTTCAATTCCCAGCAACCACATGGTGACTCATAACCGTCTGTAATGAGACCTCTTCTGGTGTGTCTGAAGACAGCTACAGTGTACTTAACAGTGCTCTTACATGTAATAAATAAAGAAATCTTTGAGCCTGAGTGAGCAGGGGGCAGAGCTAGAAGGAAAAAAAAAGCCATTCTGGCTGTGGTGGGCAGTGGTGGCGCACGCCTTTAATCACAGCACTCCGGAGGCAGAGGCAGGGGGAGTTCAAGGCCTGCCTGGTCTTGGCTACTCCAGGAAAGCAAGAGCTTCACAGAGAAACCTTGTCTCAAAAAACAAAACAAAACAAAAAAGAAAAAGAAAAAACAAACAAACAAGAAAGAAAGAAAAGAAAAACAGAAAAGATTGTTAGGAACGGGTTTTTTGGTTATGACTCCAACCAGTGTGTCAACTAGAGAAAAGTGACATATTATATTCTTCTCTTTCCCAGGCACCCAGATTTAATCACCAAGGTCTGTAGACTTGACTCTTCCTGAACTATTGAGCCAGGCTTCCCAAGGTCTGCCTTTGATTTCATGCTACTGCAGCAGCTTCTAAGTGGTTTAACCTCAGCCTCCATTGCCATAAGACTCTGCTGGCCCCTCTGGTTTTTTTGTAGAAAAAAAAAAAAAAACTAAGCTCCTACTTTAGTCAGTGTTCAACTGCTGTGAAGAGACACCATAAGCAAGGCAACTTATAAAAGAAAGAATTTAAGTAGGGACTTGCATATGGATCAAAAGTGAGTCCGTGACCATCATGGCAGGAAGCATGGCAGCAGGCAGCGGGCAGCGGGCAGCGGGCAGTGGGCAGCGGGCAGCGGGCAGTGGGCAGCGGGCAGCGGGCAGCGGGCAGCGGGCAGCGGGCAGCGGGCA